>CAAKHG010023133.1:0-13284 GCA_901007715.1 Dactylopterus volitans
AAGACCAGCGGTTCACTTTTCATAATCAGAGGGTTTGAACTCTCTGCGAGCGCGGCGGCGTGCCGGGTCGCAGAGCGGCGCCGCCACACTCGCTCTTTCTCACGTCGACTGGCCTCCAAACCACACGTGCAGATCGAGGTCGTCCTCTGCTCGCCAGCTGTCCTCGTCTCCCACGCCGGCGCTGCCTGCGAAGCGCCTCAGCGACCACGATCACAATAAGAAAAATAGTTTTATTCATAAAGCACTTTTCAAGCATGAATACAACCTGATTTACAAGTTAGAATGGCCTCATTCAGACAAGTCAGTAACAATGATAATAGCTTTATCAGTTCAAATGACTCATTCAGACACACATCAATAACTAGAATGAGAATCTTTTATCAATGAAGCACTTTTCAAGCATGACTGTAAACTGCATTACAAGTTAAAAGGATGAAAAACACGACGTTGAGCCCTCCAAAATCGCCAGGGGCCGTCGTGAGCCGTCCGGGCGCTCAGGGCGAAGACGGGGAACCGTATTAGAAACAATGTTAGAGATGCTGAAGAAGGTTGTGAGTCCTCCATGACGCGACACCAGAAGCTTTTCTGATTCACGTCACTGCTGAAATGTATTTATGATATTTCTGTACCACACGCGTGTGAGCGCCAGCATTCATTCATCTGCGTCTTTGCACATCCAGCAAGACACACAGGAAGTTCACACAGCTGAAGGCAGAAGTCGGCCTCTGGTTTGACCTCCTTCTGCACATCTTCAGCTCGCTGCCGTCGACCATCTTGACATTTTCTTGAGTCATCATGTGGTTTACTGCATCCGACTTCCTCCATCTGTGGAGGTTGCTCCACCAGCAGCGGCGGCGGCAGCAGCTCCTGCGGATCGCTGACCTGCTGGAAACTCGGCTCGCTTCCATCCAGACTCTCTCCAGAAGCGACGGCGTGATTCTCCTCGGCGCTCGTGGCTCCACCAGTCCGGCCTCCTCCGCCAGAGACGCGAGACGACGAGTGCAGCAGAGGTCACGTGATGTTTGCGGCCTCCAGCCTGGGTTCCCCCGTGTTTCCTTTAAGTTCTGCGTGTGTCTCGAGATACAACGACCTAAAAGAACATACGCGATGGTGGTGTTGCATAGTTCCCTGTATTAAAGATGCAATTATGATACAAACTATAATTGTATATTAAATATATATGTTGCGGTTGCCTTTTCACCTCAGTCACCTGGACTGACTTGGAGCAGATTTCAGCCTCCTCATCTAAAGTTTCCATCAGTTAATACATCTATCCACCATGTTTGCTGGTGATTTTAATAGTATGAGTCATATTTCCGAATCAGAAATATCGTTTATTCCTATTGGCTTAGCGGACGCCATCTCAGCCAATGGGAATGTCAGTGCGGCCACAGCGTGGATGACGTGTGAGATGGTGTGGCCGTGGACGGAGGCTCGACGCGGCGTCTCGTGCGGTTTGCGGAGCTGCTTTGAGTCAAGAAACGGTAAAAGTAACCATGGAAACCAATAACTTCAATGAAATGTGACCTCCATTTTTGGTTTCAGCTATACTTTTGAACATGGCTGACACGCCTCCTCGTTCCTCAGCCCACAAAGAGATATTAGGAATTTTGTATTTTGAGTCTGACGCCAGTGAACGAGGGGTGGCCAGACGATCCTTGGACCCTCCTCTCAGTTCCCTCCTGCAGTTTGATTGGATGCTGACAGATTGGTTTCGATGCCGTTCTGGGAGACCTGGGCAGGTCGCCGTCGCCTCGCTGAGAGAGAATGGCATTAATGTTTGTGGATTTGGGAGATCAGCAAATTTTTGGCACATGTTTGAAACTGTTGCACCTGGTTTACTTTGATCGCTCAGATTTAGCAGTTAGCACATGTGCACCTGCATGGGCGGGGGCCAGATGCAGCTGGAGCCGTGCTGTTCACGAGCTCCATGGTCCTCATCTACTGTCCACTCCTGGAGTTCACCTGGAGCGAGTTGTGACTGCTCAAAGGGAACATCCTCTGAACAACACCGATGTCTAGGTTGCTCCTGAAGGTGTCCGTGGTGAAGTAGTACGTGATCGGGTCCAGCACCGTGTTGAGGCACGCCAACATCAGGCTGTACTGGTACGTCGTTAGCATGGGGCACGAGATCTGCTTGGAGAGGGAGAGGAAGCCCAGGATGGCGTGGTAGGGGAGGAAGCTGAGCAGGAACACGAAGAGGCTGGAGGCAATCATCCTGTGGATCCTCTTGCTGTTGGTCTGAGCCGCGGTGCTCTGCCGGACGGCTCGTAGCAATCCCCAGGAGCAGAGCGACATGACCGCTAACGGGACCAAAAACCCCGCAATCAGCGTGGGCAGCACGACCGCTGGCTGAATGGCGTAGGACGGCAGGTTATCGAAGCAGTTCTCGCTCTCTGAGAAGATCCTCCGCTTGGACAAGTAGATGGGTAGACTGGCGCCGAAGGTGAACATCCACACCCCCAGGCAAAACAGCGGGGCCTTCTTCCTGACTGCCTGGACCCGCCGCGACATGGGGAAGGTGACGGCCATGCAGCGGTCGAAGCTGATGCAGGTCAGGAGGAAGATGCTTCCATACATGTTGGCCTTCAGCACCAGACCGAGGCTGTCGCACAGCCACTGAGGGAGGCTGTCAAACCCCAGATGGTAGTAGATCCTCAGGGGCAGCGTGAGGATGAGCAGCATGTCTGCCAAGGCCAGGTTGGTCATGTACACGACGGTCTGGGACCTGAACTTGGTGTGACCGAAGAAGACGACCAGCGCGATGAGGTTGAAGATGAGACCCATGATGAAGATGAAGGAGTACATGCACACAGCGGGGACACTGGTGCTGACGGCGCTGCTGTTCTGGCAGGGATCGCTGCTCTTGTTGGACATGACGACCTGAGAGACACAAGAGAGGTGGAGGCACGCTGACGTGACACGAGACATGACATGACATGATGGGGACCACAGCTATGATGGGGTATACATGGTTAGTAAGAACAAACAGGGATGTGGGTGGTCTTCGGTGCCACACGGCCTCGTGCTGGCCGGCGTCTTCTGGCCTGGGCCGCCGGAGGTTTCTGGTTCTGCTCAGCTGAACCTCTCCCGTTAGGCCCCTGAGGTCCTCAAAGGAACCTCTTGCCCACATTTGTGGTTCTCCAGTGGTGGAATGATCCACCAGATGACATCAGAGCCAGTGTTCCTGCTTTTCTTTCGGAGATCTCCTGAGGACTCATCTGGTTCTCTTGCAGCCCGGCTCCGCCTTCACCTGACCCACTTGTGCTTTGCCATGTTGGATATATTTAATAAGCAGTTTCTTGCTCTCGAACATAATTTTCAGTCCCTAATCCCCAGAATGGAGGTGCCGGAGGATCATGACCCCCGACGCCCTGAAATCACACATGGATAAAAGAACCGGCCCGCGGGTCAGAACAGGCCAGCGGTGGGCCGGCGGTGGGCCGGCGGTGGGCCGGCGGTGGGCCGGCGGTGGTTCATCTCTCTCCATGAGAGCAAAGGCAATAAAAGGCAGCCATCTGTAAAAATGTAGCAACAGGTTTGATACGAAGAACATAAGCTGCCTGTCTGGAGCCTGGCTTCCATGAGGCTGCTGGGTTGAGTCCAGCTGGCCACATCAGACAGTTTTTTTGCCAAAACTTTGCCAAACTTTCAAAAAGTTTGCTACCGTCTGGACTTTGGTACCCATCTGTTGAGGTGTTGGTAGAACCCCGGTGCTGCTGGAGCTGCAAACGCCTGCGTCTGTTAACCGACACTTCCAGGACAAACGCCTCGGCGTCATGTTTGAAATAGCTCACCAATTTTTCTCTTTTCTTTGTGAAAAACATGTGGTGTTCTTCTTCTCTGGCTGTTTTGCAGCCGCGCACTGTGTGAAACTACTCCAACTTCCAACCACGTCATCAATCCCACTGGGGGAACCTCGGGCACCGACAGCACATAGACGCGTACGACGTAAGATGGAAGACAGATGGGAGATAAACCAGAGACCGAAATGTAGAAGAATAAAGACAACAGAGTTAAAGACAACGAAAAAACTGAGGCCACAGACAAGGCGAAGGTTGAAGATCTAACACATGATGAGACGCGACCGTACTCACGTGGGTGCTGTGGCTATCAAACTGTTATCTGAGCACATCTAAGTACAAACAAAAAAAGAGAGCGACAGTTTAACTGCAATAACCATACACCCATCAGCCATAAGATTACGACCCCCGCGTGTCCACCATAGAGTATAATACAACACATCAGCCATAAGATTACGACCACCTGCGTGTCCACCATAGAGTATAATACAACAGCCCTGCAATCAGTTCTCCCTTCAGGAGGAGTTTTATGTTGGATTGTGATTGAATGTGTGTGAGAGAGGTGTTGACATGTTTGAATGATTGTTATTGGGACTGTAGTTTGTGACGCTGATGGACTGTACTGGGTCACACTGGGAGGGGTCCCTAATATTTTGGTCACAACACTATGCATCAGTGTGACCAAAATATTAGGGACCCTCCCAGTGTAACCTGGTACAGTTCAACAGTCCCAATAACAATTATATTCTATGGTACAAATACAAATATTACTTAAACATGTATGTAAAGATATATATAAATAAATAAAATGTATATATATATATATATATATATACTTATACATATATACTTATACATATAAACTTATACATGTTGATATTACCAGCTGCCAGCATGCACAAAACTTTCATTTAAACACGGAACTCAATGAACTGAGCAGAAGCATGCCTCTGACTATTTGCATCATACTATTTTCATCAATAATGGTTAAGATAAGGTATTTTAATCAAATCTGAGTTCCTCTATGTCATTTGTGGAAGTGGTATCTCATCCCTCAGCATCTCTGCTGGCTCCCTGACGTTGCTGCAGTCTGAACAGAAGCTACAACTTTTTGTGAAATCTGGCAGCATATCTGAGGAACCCTGCTAACACCAGCATGGTTCTTTCCCCTCTTTGCAGAGGCCTCGCTGAGAGTTGAACAACACTATGAAATAATGCCACAGTCATACTGGTTTTAAAAGGAACAGTTTCTTTCTTCAGCTCTGAGCAACAAAGAGTGTAAAACCATCCTGATGAGCCTCACTGCAGAAGCGCGTTAGATCAGACATCCTGCTGTGTGTTCTACTCACATGTGGAGGCTGTGAAGAAGAGCCAGAGATGCACCACAGTCTGCTGTGGCATCTGCAAGCTGGATGGAGCCAAGATGAGAAGATCCAGGAAGAGGAGCGAGGGTGTCTGCAAGCGGCGCCTCAGCCCGCCACTCACAGGAAGTTGACCAATCAGCCTTCATGTGCGCTTCTACTTTCTGGAGCTGATAATGGTAACTGACATGACATTGTGTGTGTGTGTGTGTGTGTGTGTGTGTGTGTGTGTGTGTGTGTGTGTGTGTGTGTGTGTGTGTGTGTGTGTGTGTGTGATTCTGATTAACATGAAGAAGACATAGAGGCCTGATACACACACACACACACACACACACACACACACACACACACACACACACACACACACACACAGTTTCAGTTATGGTTGATTGGCAGATATGTTTTTGTGTTCCTTGTCTCAGCTGTTTGCCAGTTTGCTGAGGACCCCCCGGACCCAGCAAAACCCACCAAAACCCCCGGACCCAGCAAAACCCACCAAAACCCCCGGCCCCCTGCTGGACCGGGACTCCAGCGGGTCGCTGTTGTCTTGTTTCTGTTTCCAGACATGATTTTCCCTTCGTCACCAAACCGCTGGATTCCTGAATCACCCGCTTGATGATTGGAGTCTTCCTCCTGACCCGGATCCACCGAGTCCCCACATGGCGGACTCAGATGGTCCGGCTCACCCATTCCCTCCGTCAGTGAAGAAGTTCCGTGTAACAATAAACTGGTGTGTTAAACACACTGGTGGCTTCACGCACATGTTATGATGATGATTATTTTTTGCATGCATTTTGGTATTTATGTATAGTTTATGTATCTTTATGTATAGTTTTATACTTTCATCTTGTTTTTCATTTTGGTTCAGTTTGGTTGGTTTTGTCTACATAACCATTTCAATTATTTCCTTTTTTCTGTCTCTAATTTGCATCATTTGCATCTTTGTTGCATTTCCTGCTATTTTATTCTCATAAACTCAGCCGACCCGCTCCTGCGTGCTTGTTGTTCCACAGTTACCATAACTCATCACAGATTTGCCCAGTTCACGTTTCCGTTGCCCCTGTCGGAAGCCGCGTTTCCCGCCGCTGCCTCCATCCGTGGCGGTGCCGCGGCTCACCGGCGCCGCCCTGCCGGCCGCTGCTGCGCGCCGCCGCCCCCCCACACGCGGGCGGCGGCGCGCCGTGACGCGGCACGGCGGGCGGAGACGCGCGAAACGGATCCGGACGCGCGCCGCCGCGCAAACGTGCGCCCGCGGCAGCGCCGCCGGACGTGTCGTCATCACGCTTATATGACGCAGGCGCCGCCGGGCCGGTACCGGACCTCGTGGCGCAACGGTAGCGCGTCTGACTCCAGATCAGAAGGTTGCGTGTTCAAATCACGTCGGGGTCAAACTTTTGTTCCTCTTTCTGTTGCCTCTTCCGCCGTCTGCTGGTTTTCCGAAGAGGAAGTGACGTCAGTCGGCTTTTAACGTGTAGCGGAATAATCGGAAGTGGAGCCAACACACACACACACACACACTCACACACACTCACACACACACACACACACACACACACACACTCACACACACACTGATATTAGCGAGGTCACTAGCGACGGCGTCACCAGCGCGCCCCGGGCACGGTGGCGCCTGGACTCGGCGCATCAGCCCAGATTGAAATATCATCTCCAGAACTTTATTACAAAATCTCATGCAAACATTTACAGTCACAGCTGCGACCCCTCGCTGGTCTGCAGCGGCGGAGAGAACAGCGAGAGGGTCTCACGCGACGCCCCCGAAGGATCTACTGGGCCGGTGAAGGTTCTTGGCATTGAGAGGACGCCGGAGCTCTGAGTCCACGTCCCAGCATCCTCTGCTTCACCCGATTAAGCTGATTGTGATTATGGAGATGATGCTGGGAGCGATGAAGGTGCGGGTGGTGCGGGTGGTGCTCCTGGTCATCGCTTCTTCTCGTGGTCATGGTGTGACGTGGTCCGGATCACTGTGCGGACGAGACAGAGGGGACGGTTAACGCACCTGCACCAGGGTGGCCCGCCGCTGCCTCCAGGAGGCGGGACTTCCTGTCTGAGGGAGCCAGTGGAACCACCTCATTGTTGTGTCATCATATTCTTCATATGCATTTTTTAGCTTATGTCTTGTGTAACCGTGTTTCGGTTTGAAGGTTTCAGTTCCCTGTTTTATTTTGACATCTGAGTTCTGGTTGTACTTCCTGTTTCCCACCCAGTGACTTCCTGTCCCTGCCAGTTGTCCCTCCCTGTGGGAATATTTAAGCAGCATGTGTGTCAAGCATCCAAGCCTGGTTCTGCGTGTTCCTCTGAAGGTTGGTTCTTCTGCTTTCCTGGGTCTGGCCCCTGATGAACCCTCCTCCATGACTGACCTCTGCTGGGGTCACCGTTAAGGTGACTGTGAGGTGACCTGATTTACTACCACGACCTGCATGCCCGAGGCTCTACACAGAGCTCTTAAAGTTGCGTGAAGAGTGGCGACCTTTCACGCAGCTGCTCCAACTTCCTGTCGGGAGCTGGAGAAGCTGAGCCCACAGCCCGACCCGGACCGGCCCGATCGGCCACCGCTCCACCGTCTCAGCGCCCTCGCCGCGGGCTCCCGTCTCACCTCTTTGCCGGAGCAGGTTCCACAGATGCATCCAAACAGGCCGTTGATCATCTGGATGAGGCAGAGGACGAGTTCCACGATGGCCGCCACCAGCAGGGTGGAGAACAGCGCCACGTTGAACTCCACCACGTTCTCCGGGACGATGCACCACGCCCACATGTCCTTGTCTGTCAGGTAGGTCGCGTTCCTGCAGAGGACAAACATCAGAGGACGGTCAGTTGTGTCTGTGAGCAGCTGAGTCATGCGGTCACATGACACCCGTGTGTGTGTGTGTGTGTGTGTGCGTGCGTGTGTGTCCACACAGTTAAAGATAAGTATTTCAAAGGTGTGCTGATGCACCTGCCAGCAAACGGCGTCCCCCAGCTTGCAAGGATGTCAGGATTATTTGACCAGCAGCACAGAGGTCCGTTCACCAGGCCCAGAGCAGCAACGCTCAGGCTGTAGAGCGCCCCGACCACACCCACCGCCGCGAAGCCGATGGACAGGAACATCTGGAGGAGGAGACAAGTCCGCCGTCACCGGACGCCATGTATTTGTGTCTGCGAGGAGGGAAGCGGCTCGGGTGATTGTGCTGAGTCGGTCACACACGCATGTGAGACACTAAACGCAGAAGAAGAAGAAGACAACGAAACGCAAGAAGCTGAAGAAGAATTTCGGTGAATTCAGACGGCGCACAGGAGCCAGAAGACCCGCCCACTTCTGCCAAATCAGCTAGGTGGAGAAACTTCAGGTTTCCTGTAGATGACGACAGGGACGCATCAGAGGAAGATGGTGAGAAGATAATGAAGAGCGGAGAAGCACGTCCCTGCTTCCTGGTAGAGGACACGTACTCAGTCATGGAGGACACATACGCAGTAGCAAAGGGCTATATACAACAGTAGAGGACACGTATGCTGTCATGGAGGACACGTATGCAGTAGTGGAGGACACATATGCAGTAGTGGAGGACACATATGCAGTAGTGGAGGACACATACGCAGTAGTGGAGGACATATATGCAGTAGTGGAGGACATATATGCAGTAGCAAAGGGCTATATACAGCAGTAGAGGACATGTATGCAGTCATGGAGGACACGTATGCAGTAGTTGAGGACACGTATGCGGTAGTGGAGGACACGTATGTAGCAGTAGGACCAACACACACACTCACTCGCTCTCACACACACACTCACACACACACACTCACCCCGCAGCGGTTTGCACAGCAGTTCTTCGCGCTGGTCAGGTGGATGTGGATGGCAGGAACGAGGATCTGCCAGAAAGAAACAAGTGAGAATCACTTAATGAATCACTTATTTATTTTGAATCAATACAACTGATTAATTATGAAAAATATAATACCGTTGTTAGCCTCATAAAAGAAACGTTTACCGATATTTGAATGTATCGCCTTCCGTTAAATTTAGCATCATTTTCTAAAAGTGATGCCTGATGTTTGTTTTTATCTGATTACTGAAATCAAAAAGAAAGTTTTTTATTTTTTAAAAAAGGCTTCTTTTTCCTAACGCTTCAAACTGCATTAAATATGTTTACGGAAGCCTGTTTGGGCGCGGCAGCGACATCGATCACATCCAGAGTCAACAACCTTCTTATCTTCTACTTGGTCTTTCCTCTTCTTCCTCTTCTTCTTCTTCTGTGAATGTTTGTCGTTGCTGGTGAGTGATGCATATTTACAGCTATCACAATGTTCCGCTTCTGAGGCACGATTATTCTTCTGTTCGTCTGTCACGACTGCGTGACGTCATCACGGAGCCCGACAGATGACAAATGTGCTTCATTTGGCCTTTTTTGCTACCTTTTTGCAGATTTTCATCAAATTTCAGCATTCGGACACATTTTCTGCACGAAATGCTATTTTACTAGTTCATTTATGACCTTATGACCTTTCCAACAGCTTAAAGCTGCAGTCAGTAAGAATCCAAACCATCTTGCTCCGCCTCTTCCTGTTTTGTAACAGATGATGGCAATTTACAATTGCAAGCTAAAGAAGCTAGCATCTTGCGTCCTACGATGACCTTCTGGTTAGATGCTGCCCCCTGTCGGTGCGGTGTGGAGTGGAAGGTGCCAGGTTGTACAGATTGTTGCAAATTGCACCTGTTGCCGTAGAGATGGAGGAACCCCGGCCACTGCGCTCATTTCCACTCAGGTTTGAGGAGCTGTCGTCTCTTGACACGCTAACAAAATCAAGGACTGAACAATACTGGAGGATGATGAGGAAACCAGCTATGGAAGCAGCGCTCCCGCTGCTGCTCCCGCTGCTGCTGCCGCTGAGCGAAGGTGGCCAATCATCCATCTACTCACCATGATTCCGCCTCCTATCAGGCCTCCCATGTATTTCACCTCCATGGTGATGCGTTCATTTCCCTCCCGGTCCTCCTGTGCATACTTGGAATCAAAGTTGGGGAAGAAGAGTATAATATTGCAGATGATGGACACCAAGGCCAGAGGGTAGAGCGGCACGGCGATGAACTTAGAACACGCTCCTGTGCACATGATGGCTGCTGACGGAGGAGAACGCTGGAGAACTGTTGAGGAACGTTTTGAGCAGCCGGTCTGAGAGAACTTCAGGCATCAGATGTCAACCACGGCCGGCGAAGGGGCAGAAAAACTCTCCCTATATGTTCAATGAGGCGGGGCAAAAAAAAGATAAGCACACCCAGCTGGATTGCCACCATCTTTATGACCTGAACTTTGTGTGTGTGTGTGTGTGTGTGTTTGTTTGTGTGTGTGTGCGCGCGCGCGCGTATTTGTTTCCATGAAAGTCATAAAACCCCTATGTTTTTTTCAGGAGTGTGTAGAACGTCTGTACAGAGCGACGCTTGTTATTAAGAGCAGAGCAGAAAGTAAATTAACAGCGGCTGTTAATGGTAAATTACAGAAACTATTGCATGCACATACATTCCTCTTTATTAATTCCACAATTCTGGGAATTCACTGCTTTGCTATTTTTTTCCTCCCCAGTTTGAGTTCATCTTTGTGGGAGATTGTGCTTATTTGAATATGTGATGATTAAGTTGAAGATGATTTAAAGTGTGAAAATGGTCAACTTGATTTGAGGCAAAAGCGAAAAACCTGCGTGAAGAATTCAAATATCAGGCAAAGCCAAATGTCTCCGTCTCACAATGTCAAAACACGAAGATTTCATTCAACTCTAACTTCACTTTTAGCCATTTTGAGTTCTGAGACTGTTACAGTCTTTCAGTAAAAGAATAATTAGTTTCCTTTAGCCCCATTATTTATTATCTTAAAAGATCTCAGTGAAAGAACAAGGACCAGTGTGTGAGTGTGTGTGTGTGTGTGTGTGTGTTTATGGTTTCATTATCAGTGAATTATGACTCTATTCAGATGTTCGGGGAGGGTTACAAAGGCCGTAAATGACAGGCTGCAGCTGGGGGAACAAACTACAGCAAGTGGGATCTATGCAACATAGATGCAACACACACACTCACACACACACACACACACACACACATACATTACGCCATCCATAGAAAGAGTTTGATTATGTAATTAGTGCAGAGTCAGTGTGACATAATGCGCTCACTGATTAAAACGGTGATGATTTGACATCTGATGACTGTCATGGCGCCGTGGATGCTATAACTAGCCGCGCTGTGATGCGCTGGGATGTCGAGGGTGCAGGTCTCGGTGCGTCATGGTTTCCATTGCTGCACACGCCTGTGCAGAGGTCATCTGGAAAAAGGTGTATCTCTGCTGCGGCTGATAACGGTGAGGATGGTGCAGGCGGGCTGAGGCTCTACAGCACGCCGCCCCGCGGGGGAACGCGCGGCGGCCTGGAGATTTTGGGCCCTAAAACCTCGACGCCGAGAGTTTTACAGTAGATATGTTTCAGCAGTGCACGCCGTCGCATCATGACCATAAATATTCACGCCTGGGGCTTTTTGCTGATTCATATAAACTGAGACAGCTGCTTAGGTGCAGTTTTAGTGGAACTGCTTCACCACAATGTGACGGAGTTTCCTTAGAAGCAGGACTTCCTCCTGCAGGAAGTTCATGAAGCTGCTGGTTCCTGTTACAGAGTCAACTACTTCTACCCAAGGATGCACGGTGACTGAGCCACATCTGGAGGCGCCGGTCTTTCTGGAAAAACCCACAGTTCCCGTGTCCTTTCCAGGCGGACAAACTCGGAGAGAGTCTGACCGTGTTTCCCGCCAGCGGTCACATGACTGGCGACAACAAACACCATGGCAACCGAGGAGCCTAAGACGCAGCTGACGGCTCGGCACCGCGGCACGTGAAGCAGCTGGGTCTTACGATCATTGCATGACTAAAACATTCAAATAGATAAACTGGCGTTCATAAACTAGCACACAAGCTAATGTAAATAAACTAGCATACGTAAACTAGCCAACAGTAAGTAGTGTACATAAACGAGCCAATGTTAACTTGAATAGCAACCCTAACCCGAGTATATGTACATATGTATACTTGTGTAAATATATACATATTTTACATACATATATACCTCTTAATGTATATCTCTTTTGCATGTATGTGCTGCATTGCTCTACTGTACCCAGTCCACTAACTGTGTGCACCGCATGCGTATGCGAGTCTACTTGTTCGTCTGTCCTGCTGCTGTTAACAAGGTGGATTTCCCCGCTGTGTGATAAATAAAGGCTTATCTCATCTTATCGTAGACATAAACTAGCAAACATAAACTAGTGCGTATAAACTAGCAAACAAATGAAGGTAAACTAGCATATGTAGTGGACGTAAATTAGCACGCTGAAACTAGCAAAAGCATAAACTGGCATAAAAATGGCATTTCATGCAATTAAATGTGTGTGAATGCTAAAAATGCTGAATTGTTGAAGCACTGCGAGAAGGAAGAAAAAGGCTCCGATGAAGCATAAACGCTCTTGACGCCGTTCATGTCAACACCGTATATTTTTTTTTAGAAAAGCTTAGTACCATGAAACGTTTGAAAGTTATTGAAGTTTGAATGGAACCACGAATGTGCTTCAAAATCTGAACATTTTGACAGTTGAATGGTTTCTGAGGTTTGACGAGCAGGAAAGCAGAAAAAAACTCACAGAAGATAAAGACACATAACCATCTGAAGGTGTGAGTGACTCATCAGTCAGCAGCTAGTAAAGATGAATATTGTTGATTTGCTTCATAAACGTCGCAGCCGAGTTCCTGTTTTGGATGCAGTTTTCCACCAAATGACCCGTCAGACACTTATGACAGAGTTTATGAGGATTTATTGGCCAATCAGAAAAGATTTATTGACAGCGAGGTTATTGTTCATATGAACATCCCTTCGCTGTACCTGGTACTACCACTCCGAGTCTGACACACACACACACACACACACACACACACACACACACACACACACACACACACACACACACACACACACACCCCCAGGGAAGCCCGTTCTGAGGTGGCTGAGGGTGCGTTTGTGAACATGCAGCAGTCTGTTAATTGTGGGCGGCCATTTTGAAGCTGTGACTTCAGCACCGTCGCCATCTTGTT
>CAAKHG010023138.1:0-12217 GCA_901007715.1 Dactylopterus volitans
GCGTCGACATGCTTGTTGCTGGCTTCCTTGGAGGCGTTTCAGTCCGTGTGTGTGTGTGTGTGTATTTGTGCATGTTTCATTTGTATTCACAGAGATACAGAAAGCGACGGTGGCGGTGAATGTTAATGTGAATTTCGCTGCCTTCCTGCAAAGTGCACATTGATGTGTCTGGCTAGGACAGAAGGAGAATTCCTTACATAAGTTGGTCGGGATAAAAGATGCAACCTTTCACGGCTGCTTCCTCGGAGGATTAAATAAAATAATGTGGAAAGGTGACGCAACTCATGCCAATCGCATTTATCCTCACAAGAGAGACACGAAAAAGCTGTGTGGCTGGTTACCGTACAGTCCTTTCTTTATTTCCTCATTAAATGATCGTGTAAGAAAGAACAGACCCACTTAGTCTTTTTTGAATTTGGTTTGCTTTTCCCACTTAAAAGGGTGTGTTTTTGTCTTATCTGTGAACCGATGAAATATTTGTCTCCCCACGAGGTGAGATTTGACTCCAATATGTTTTAGTGCCATTTTTTAAAGAGGGTTAAGCATACTTTGATGATAATCAAAATATGCAGGCTTCCACATGTACTGTGTCTGGCTTTGCTGAACGAAACTCGCTGGAGGACAAGAAGTTAAAAGATATTAGCATTTACAATTATACAATATGTGTATTTGAAGCTACATTTAGTAACTTTAAGTGAAACCACGTGCCGCTCCAATGAACAGGTTAAATACAGTGGTTAAGCAAGCGTATAGGTTTGTTTGGAGGTCTGAAATCAAAGATTTTTTGGGGGGGGAAGGGGAGAGTTGGTGCTCTTCCGGAGCGACTGAGAAAACATTGCTCTGTTATGCCATCTGTTTTCTTTGTTTTCATCTGTCTTGTCCGTGTTCTCGGTCCACTCAGCGCTGCCACGGTTGCGTCATTTTTCCGTTCCACTCTTCCGCTTGTACCTTTGGTCTATCTCAAGCTCACTTTTTGATGTTACGATCAAGGGCCCAATCTTGTGTTCTGTCAGTTTGAAGGATGACCATCACAAACACCTTTCCTTTTTTTTTAAATAAAAAAACAAACTGTGTGCCTTATCAGGCTGAGGAGCCTACAGCAAGTGCAACATGTTGAGATCAGCTTATTATCAGATGTCCGACAATGTACTTTTTGGCACTGATTGTAATATGTGGTTTGATTTAGTCTGGGTGTACTTTACTCACTGTTTGATCGTATCCTGAATCTGAATAGTCTCGCTACTTCAGTCCTCAGGTTTTGCGTTGGTACCAAACCCAGAACCCTGATGCACTCGAGTGTTGTATCAGCAGTAATGTCAAATAATAATGCAAACAATAACCGGCTGTGAAAAGTCCCCTCTTTGCTCTTTTATGTGGAAATGAATGCACAGCATACACAAGGTGCAGAAATGCATCAAGCAGAACACAGCTCTTGGATATTTTTTCTCCCCATTTCTAAAAATTAAATGATCAGGCTGCATCCTCACAAGTACTTGACTTTGGCACGGAGGTGGCACCATTATGAAATTAATTCTAATCTTGCATTCAGTGTGCTGCTGCTATATTGTGCATCTTTTTTTTTTTTTTCTCCCCGCTGCTGTGGTTGATGACAGATAGTGGTACCAAAGCCTTGCCAGGAATTCACAGATGGCGCCGTTTTTCTTTTTGCCCCGCATGGTGCAGATGGCAGAAGATGAGGAAATTTGGAGTTTACGGACGGGTGTTGATTGTGAATGTAAGAAATCAAATTCGGCATTTGAGTTTGATTACAAAATCATTCCAGCAGTAGAGGCTTGATTCAGATTAAACTCTTCTCTTCGCGCATTTGGATGTTGTTGTATACAAATTGCTGTATAAACGAACGGTGGTCGTGGCAGATGCCAAAGAGGCACCTGCAGAACACGAGCATGGGATGGCACCTACTGACGGGAGGCGTTTGCTCGTCATCTTCCCGATAGTCGCTGCTCATCGTGAATCTAGAACAGATGTTACGTCGTCCATCTGCCTGGTTTGTTTGCCTGGCGTCTGTTTTGCCACCGTGTCCTCCCTCGTGCCTCATGTGACATGCTGCCCCGGGGAGTGCTTGCGCTGCAGGTGAGCGTGCACGCACAGACATGTCGCTCAGACATTCCACCGATACTCTGGAGCGACACAGAAACGCGAATGACTCGCAACTGTCGAGGCGTTTTCTCTCTCGCGGCTTAAGCAGAATTCGTTATTGGCAGTTGCTTCTCCGGGGCTTCGCCGGATTGCTCGTTTGCATCCAACAAGCGTGTTTAGTATGTGTTCATCCGTGCTCGGCAGTAAATGTGTCGAGATGTCTAGATCCAAATGTCTACTGTAGCATTTGTGTGAGGGTGGTTACTGACAGAGGAACGCTTTTGTCAGCCTTGAGAATATATAAAATATGAGAGTGGGGATTAGGGGCGGGCTCATGTGAATCTAGCTTTCTGTCTGTTCTGGGCTTTTGGTTCACCAGGCTTCAGCTGCTGCCTGCTTTGTGAATCAGTTTGTGTATTTATGTTTCCTCTCATAGAGTAACATCTGAAGAAAGGGGGTGGGGGTGGGGGTGGGGGCCGCGCGCAGCTCAGGCTCCGCTGTGACTTTGGAACGATGGATTTTATGTTCTTTGCATTGCACATTTCAAGCTCTCTCGCTCAGTGGGGAATGGGGTTGAGCTAAAAAGCAGCCAGCACCAAGATAACTGAGACTGAGCTCAGTAAAGTCGGTTTTTGGCGAGGTGATTAATAATCAGGGCATTATTGTCAACATTAAAATGGTCCACATTTCTATGTCCTCTGTTTCGAAGTTTGTGAAACACCCTGATTCAGTAGGTGAATTTTCAAGGAGTCGCACATTTCCGCTCCAGCTCGTTTTTAATTCCGTGACGACAGCAACGATGCCAACGGCACGTTTCGCTCATCATCACGGCAGATAGCACGCTCGGATGGGACGCTCATGCCTGATTGTTAAAACACACGTTTGTCAAGGTTGCACATGCACCACCTGCAGTGACTGTTGCTCCGAGCGTGTCGTGCTGACGCCACGGTGTGTCATACACACGCGCAAGGTTGCCTGTGCGTCGCTATTACGTGCCAATGGCTGTGACAAAGCGTCACGAATGACCTGGGATGATAATTGGCTCCATCTGGCAATGGAGAGTCTTTGAAAAAGTTCTTGGAACTGGATCCCTAGCTGGAATTTAACCAGCTGTTCCTGAGGCCAAGCCCAACCCATAAAAAAATAAATAAATCAAAATCCATTCATTACTTTCCAGTTGTTTTGCTAAGAGACTGACAGGCAAACAAACGCAGGTGAAAACAGAACCTTGGCACACGTAATAATTACGTAAGGCATCTAGGTTGTCTTTTAGCTACAGCTGATGATAATGATGCCAGAGCATGCTGGAGCAAACATTTCCTAGTGTGGCCCCCCTTCACTGAAAAAATAAACAGCAACATCCAAGATAAGCAGCAGGGCAAATCTTGTATGTCACTTGTCTTTGAACAAGTAAAAAAAATGGTGCGACACTCGGCGCTGGTTAAACGCTCGGCTGAACGTTACTTCCTCCACCTCATGCTTATTTCAGTCTCTGTGGCTGCTGCAGCTCCAGCTGAGCTTCTCAGCAAGACACAAGCATCTCTTTCCTTGCAGCAAGAGCCCAAAAAAAAAACAAAAAAAACATTGTCGCAAAGGGTCAATAAAAGTCACAGAAGAGGGTGACAGAGCAAGTGGAAAACTTGTGTCTTTTCACATCTCTATAGTTCCCGCGGCGGTCGTCCCCTCTGATATGCCACATTTTAGCATTTACTGCCAACCGTTTTTAACAGTCCGCTGTAAGATTCCCTACCTACCAGACAACCGTTAATCATCGTGACTCTCAAAGTTGTGACTCAGCTGTGAGCAATGATGGGTTCATTAGCTAAGTTCTATGAAAATCACCTGGTGATCAAACGGAGGGAAGTGTGTTTGGTCTGTGAAATATAAATGCTGTGCTGCCGCAGCCGATTTTGACGTTTTTGAATGTAAGGGTTCCCCTCGAGTACTTTAACCTATGCAGAACAATGCAACAAAACAGACACCCGTTACTAACACCTTATATTCATGCCGTGGTAGAGAATGAATGAAAATCAGTGGCTGCCAGGAGGCAGTTTGTTGAGACACGCATGTGCTTAGTAAATGCAGCAATGGGTCAGAAAACAGAAATCACCAGCATGGCCCTTTTATGATTTCCTCATGACTTCCTTATAAGGGTGTCTTGTTAATTTCCTTGCGTAATGTCAGATTGGAATTAGCCCGAACAGGTCAATCGGAGGAACTGAGTACAAATCCTCTGCAATGGGTGACCTAGTTGTCATCATCCCTTTAAAGAAGGCTTATGACAACAAGTGGTGTTGATGATGAAGAGGAGGAGGGTGAGGAGGTGGGGAGTCGTTGAGCTGCTCGTCGTCTTCATCACGTATGCTGATGAGTGAGTGTAACCTTGGGCGCTTGCCTGTGTGACTGTGTTTGAAGGACAGAAGTTCGTGTAGCGGGGAAGTCAGTTTGGTAATAAGGGAGGATTAAAGTCAGTGGTGTGTAGCTCCGATTGTTGGCGGCTTGACTGCTGCGTGAACCGAAACCAAACATCAAGAATCTCAATTAATTTCGCCTGAGCTCATCTTTGAGGTTTCAGTCGGATCCAACTGTTCCTGAAGCGGCGATGTCACAAACATTATTAGCTGTTAAGAGTTGGGAGACGTCTCAAATAGAGCTGTTGCATGTATGGAAACTTAGAACGAGGGTAATTGTGCCACTTCAAACCCATCATTGCTTCTTTTCATTGATTGATTTTGATGGTTCAACCATGCCTTGATGTTTTATCGTTATCTATTCATTTATTCATTTTTTTTTCTTCACCCTATCCGGTTCGGCAGCTTAGGCCTGCACAATGAGAGGTCTGAGTGCCTGATGGCGTCAGACAGATTTGCTCTGTAGAGGAGGAGTCTGATATACTGCTCCTGCTGCATAATCTGCACTTCCTTTATTACGAAGTTAAACGAGGAGAGTGAATGGGTGGTGGTACAGCAACCAAAACATAAATAGCAACCAAAAAGCAGAAATATACATTGACATCAACATTACAGTCATTATATTCCAGTCGTATTGTGCAAGTGTGTGAGTGTGTAGGTGAGTGTGTGATTTGGCTTTGGAGTTATACTGGGGGGGGCGTTGTAACCGTGCTACAACAACCCCAAGTGGCAGCAAGGAACGGACCCAGGCAGCCAGAGCACCCCGGGGCCCCACAGAGCAGGCAGGACCCAGGGCCATGTGCGTCAGGGACCGCCCATGTGTCCACCCTAAGACAGAACCAGCAAAGGGGCTGCAGAACCCCCCAAACCCCCAACAGCTGGCCGGATACAGCCCACTGTGGAACAGCAGAAGGCAGAACCCCAGCCTGGCCAGGTTCTAATCCCAAGCGCAAGCAGAGCACATGGTACCAAGACCCGGAGACCTGCGCAGAACCTCTCCACAACAGCCTCCTGGAGAGGGCGGGATGAGGTCCAGTGCAGCGGACCACGGGGGGAGCCTCCAAACTCAAGGACCAGTTCCCCAGACGAGCACCCATGACCTGTGCCGATCCCCAAACACTGGAGAGGCAAGTCCGTTCAGTATTTCCAGACAAAAATGTCCTGGTCTGCCCCAAAATTTAAACACAAAATTCACCAGGCTTCACCAGGATTGGTCCCAGAATGTATTACAAGATGGAATGAATTGACTCTGACATGTTGGAATACTAGCTTGCCAGAACGCTAAAAATTCAGGCCACTCTAAAGTCGCTCACCAATCTAAACGCCAGGCGGATGAATTTGCTTTAAAAAAAAAAAAAAATCGACGGTAATTCAGTAATGGTACCTATGAGGCTAAATCAAAGTGTTTGGGAGACAAGTTAGCATCCTGGCTACTCACATCTGTAGTACAGGGAGCTAATGGAGATAAAGGCTAATGGCGATAAAGGCTAATGGAGATAAAGGGGGCTGCCTAATGATCTCACTCCCATGATGAATGCCGGACTAGCTGGGTCAGTGCTTTTACACTTGGACGCATTGTTTACTGCTTATTTGACTTGGCCCGCATGGTTAGTGCCTGTTGCTCGACTGCCGGTGGCGGTGAAACGTACAAATGCATTCGCACTGCACTGTTGAATTCTTCGAGGAGCAAAAAAAAAAACCCGAGCTGGCTCTGCACCTTCAGCTGCCGGTAATCCTGGCGCTGCAGACGTGTCCCAGCAGCCAGTCACGAAGCAGGAGGAAGTAGAAAGAGATTGGGAAATGAGACGCAGATGATTGGAGGCACTGAAGAGGCAAAGCCATACATTTTGCATGCACATTCTTCAATAAAGTCCCGAGCTACGTGCTCCTCTTTGATCTTCCTGTCCTCATTTAACCTGAGAGTGTCTTTCCCTCTCGGTCCATGAGAGGCTCAAATGGGAAAATGCCGTTTGAGACCTTGTTTGTTTTGAGTCTTGAAGCCATCTTGAAATGAAGTAAAATAGCTAATTTGCAGGACTAATGATTGGTCAAATGCAGTTTTTGGAATATGCAAATTGATGTTAGAATGTTAGGCCACATCCAAACCACGTGGAGGCGACTGGAAGTTCAATTCCGATCGGATTTCTACAGAGTGGGACGGCCTATGCGTCACTTGATCTGGTATAAAACATAAAAATGAAATGACAGGGTCGTCTTATCAACAGTAATGCAGAATATTTGCGTAAAAGTGGCTCTAGATCCAAGTTTGAGCGACCACATGTGGGTGGTGATGGACTGTCTGCTGATGCCTTTTAAGATTTTTATTTCTGTGCCAAATTTTGTTCTCTTTTGGTCTCCCACCCTCATCCGGTCCCACAGTTCTATTCAAGTTGAATGTTTTTCTGTAATTGCTTACCCAGAATGCGGGGTAAATATTCACAACCAATTACAAACCAAATTGGAGGCAGAAATAAAACCTCACTCTCAGCTGACACTCTGAGATATGAATAGACAGGATGCAAACGGGAACATGTCAAACATAGAGACATAATTGCTAAAACTGGTGTTTGTCTTCATAGTTGGTTAGTTTGTACAACACCCTTTGAATACATTAAAATCTTACGGTTTTGGAGTGAAAATAGCAAAACTAGTTGAAATAAGTATTTATTACTTGTTTGTTTTTTTAATGTTTTTTTTTGATTTTGTAAATAACGTAATAGATTAAATAAGATACTTAATGGACATAGGATTTATTATTGATTTGCACTCAAGTTGGAATTTTTTGTTTGTATTTTTTCTCATTATTTTGGTCTCGTTCGCCTTATTGAGTTTTGTTTTATTTAATTTTTTGTTTGAAAATACTGATCGGGAAAGGTTTTTTTTTTTTCTCCTCCTTTGGGACATAAATGACCTTATTTCAAATAGCCCTGACACATACACTTGCTTTGTTTTATGTCAGACTATTGTGTCTACTTGCTCATATATCTTATTCTTTTTTGGCTTTATTTAGTCCAAATAAGTATGTATTTAAAATCATATCTACATCCTCTCCCTTACAGTTGTACTCAAACTTTACATGCTCTGCAGCAGATGAGAGCGAAAACAGCCTTGCGGTGTCATTTAGTGCACATCCAGCACATCGTGCTGCGGCGTCGAGGTCAGACGCCCACGAAGCGAAGTAGGTGAAAGACACACTTCTTAAAGCTGTAACACTTTAAATCCCCGACTATTGATGGACATTGGCTCATCTGTGTCCAAGCATGAGAGAGAAAGAATCAGCTGTGGACGGTGAATTTGTTTAAGAATTCCTTTTTTGAAAAGGCTGCGCAGAGCAACATCTGAGGAGCAAAGGCCAGACTCTTGTTACCAGGGCCGACCCGGATGACTCGAAGCTTCAAAGCTTCACCTGCTGCCGTTGCGACCAACATCTTTTTTTATGTGCATAAACGCATTAGCAAAAAGGGGGAACCCAAATAGTCCATTGAACAAGAAACAGTAATCCAGCATTCATTATGCATCAACAGTAAATGTTATCAGCTATTGAGTTTGGAACTCCCAAAAATGTGATTGGGGACAGCTGTGGTTAAAGCTGAGTAACAGAGGAGGTGTTCCAGGAACCTGCTGAACGTGGTAAAGGAAACAAACACAACGGACGCGTCTAATGCTTGTCAGTCATCCCCGCCACCTTCAGTAATTAGTATTCATGCTGTATGCACGGAGGCGTCATGCTGAGCTTGATGAAACTCCCTGAGGCCTCGCATATGCGGCCGCGTGTGTTTAAATGTGGGGAAACAGGTGTGCGACTCCCCATTTGCTCGCCTGTGTTTACAGGGCTTGTGGCTGTGAGGAGGGGCATAATATGTGTGTGTGTGTGTGGCTGTGTGCGCGTGTGCGTGTTATTGTTTACACTGTGGAAGAAGCGTTCCTGGTGCTCGCGACAATGCCGGCCCCGCGTGGTGCCGCCTCTCTCGTACCTGCCACTTACCCACCAGACTCCAGAGACCCATAGACCCAAACTTTATGTGTGGGTTGCTTCAAAATGCGAGTGCTCGCCCACACACACGCACGCACGCACGCACGCACACACACACACACACACACACAATGGCACAACAGTGTAGACGACTAGAGTAACAGCTGAGGGAGGGAAAAGAGTGGAGATGAAGGGATGAGAAACGGAGGCCTAGATAAGGGTGGAGGGACCTTGTGCAAGAGGGGGAAAAAAACAGCATTATTTTTGTAGTGGGGATATTGATGTTCTAGAAATGAGGGGAAATGAAAACAAACAAGAAGAAAAAATGCAGCACTGAAGAACAAGAGAGAGCGAACAGTCTGGAGAGGTCAAGGTGAAAGCTGGAGGGGGTGAAGGGTGTTTACCAGAGAGCTATGCAGGGGGAGACAAATAGCAGGGAGGAAGAGGAGGAGGAGAAGAAGAAGAAGAGGAAGGAGTAGGAGGGTTAACATGAGAGTCAGCTGAATCTAGAGGGTGGCCAGGCGCCATTAGATTAGCAGATACCTCCACAGCAATCCGATTAGAGGACAGTTTATCAAACGGTGATGTTGGTGCACAGGAGTGGAACACAGGTGAAGGCCAAACAACACATCCCAGGGCGACTCCAGGCTGCAAACACAAGCACATTCAATCACACACTCGTGCACGTGCACCGTCTGCTAATGTTGTTAGACGCTTTCCCGTCCGTTCAGGAGTTTGTCCTTGTAAGAGGACTGTGCCCGCTTCTTCACTCTCCCGCCGCTACTCCCGTCCATCCATTCATCCATTCATCCATCTATCCATCCATCCATCCACCCATCCATCCATCCTGCGTTCCCGACCTGCCACCAGACGAGGGTAAGGCGCAGAAGCAGAGGGAAGAGTATCATATTTCCCAGAGTCAATGCTGCATAAGTGTTATAGGAACCTGCCAGCCAGCTATCAGTCATAAGCATCGTCAAGCAGCCCGGCCTCTGCCAAACATGATCTCCTCCCCTGTCACAACTATCGATTTGACACTGACAGGAGTTGTGATCGCCAGCGAAGATGTGTCAGTGTGTTTGCCTGCCTCGTGCGATACCTCTGTATGTTATGGCTGTCATGCACGCGGGGCCATTAGCCTGCTCAGGGCAGCGGGTCAATTGCTCTATCCCTTATTGACGGAGCTGTTGACTGGAAATAACTTGAAGTTGAGGCTTGCGCTGTGGAAATGTCTTATTGACTTATCCGGGGCTGTAATGTATGTACATACCTGCAGCGTGGGTTGGGCGGGGCACACGCACGCACACACACCTTCAGAACAGCAGCTAATAGCAACACGTCCCTGTAGTTGTTGTGGTTGTGCTACAGGTGACCGTGTTAAACTCAACAGGTTTCCCACAGGTCCTACGAAATGCTTAGATTCAAAAAGTATTAATTTTAGGCTTTTTAGAGGGTTTTGGCGATTTTAAACATGAAACGGATTATGGTGTTTTTAAAGTTTAAGTCTGGTTTTATGTTTAACATAGTTTATTTTAATGTTTGTTAACTTTTAACTAATAAAGTTAAGCTCTAAGATCCACACATATTGCCTAGACCGTGGTTGAATCCTGTCGTAAAATAAATGCATTTGCAATTCCAGTCAGTAACTTTGGGTGTAAAGACTCGTCATTATAGTCGCATGGGAGGTCAGAAAAAAACAAAGCACCTGCAAGAATCCAGCAGAAAACGCCTGCTGTCACCTGATGTTGTTCTAACTCAGTATGGATGAAAAATAGATCTTAAATTTGGTTGAAGTTGGTGAAACTTGCAGAAACCCCGGTGAAGCTTCGGCCGTGTATACGTTGAATTGTAATAAAACAGTGTGTGTGACAGAAAATACTGAGCAGCATAATAGATCCCATTTTATGTATTTTATTCCATTCATAATTGTCCATGTATAATCATTTAGAATTTTAAACTGTTCCATTTTAATTTCTTTACTGACTCCGCGGCAGAAGTGTACCCAGGATTGGCGACCTCATTAAAATAACACAACGTAGCACGCAAAGACATCTGGCCCGTCACCGATAGCAGGTAGCAGCTGTGAGCTTACCAGCATACTGACAGCAGAACATGATGCAAACTAGGTAACAACCAAAAACAATAAAAGGTTTAACAGTCAGTGGTCACAATACAACACGGGCACTCAGTTCTTAATTTAATCAGACAGGAACTTTTGTACCTCAACTTGGCTGTGTGACGATCACCTGCACTCCGCAGATAATGACACTGAGTCATTGCATTTGAGTTGAGGCAGGATCATCGAACCCTCTTTCATAAGTGTCGATCGGTGGACTTTGAGGTCCGTGCCGTCACATTAAATCGCATTTCATCTAATCGCTGTTTTCAATTAGCAAAAGTTGTTCTGTTTTTGGATCAGACCTCGGCGGCGTTTGATTGCCATCATCAGCGTCCGCGCGCTTCGTTGCTACTCAGCCAGACGCGAGCGCGGCGACTCCTACGCGCTCCTCATCCCAGACGAGCCGTTTGACTGAGAATCGCAAAACGGAGCGGTGATGTAAAGCCGTAGTGAGAGCGGTGCTTTACAGAACTGGCCATGTCTCATGCTGTCATCGAGGCGTAGCTCGGCTGTGGCTAATTATTGGGTATTAACAGTCAATATGCTCAACCCTTCATGAGATTGATCGTGTCAGACGGTTTCAGAGTCACAGCTCTTTTCTGCTTTCATAGCATGACAGAAAGTGAAAGAGGATGTGCAGCTGGATTCTTTTATTTTTCACTCCACTTAAAAAAAAAAAAAAAAAGAAAAGAAAAAAGCAGAAGCTGAAAGCTGAACAATCAGCCTGGAAAAAGTGGTGAGTCGACTGTTAAACAAAGCTGTGTTCGTCTGTGCATGTTTGTGTGAGGGAGAAGAAAAGACATGTGCGAGCCAGTGCCTCACAAGGTCTCCTCTGTGTGTGTGCTGTGGTTCTGCAGGGATGTGGTTTAGCCGGGGAAGAGACAAAATTGCCAGCTGTGTGCGAAGGGATAAAAAGTGACCCAAGGGGAAAAAAAAAAGGTGAAAATTTTGCATGCTCTGAGGCTTAACTTTTTTTCTCCTTTTTTTTTTTTTAGTGCTTTTGGATCAAATGATATGATTGTATGCAGGATTTGGTCAGTGTTGCTTCACACTCTGCGTCCATGCATCACGCTGACTCAGCATTTGTTACAAAAAAAAAGGGAAGAGAGACACTAAGACAGAGAGAGCGAGAGACATAAAGAGAGAGACATAGAGAGAGACATAGAGAGAGAGAGACAGAGAGAGAGAGAGAGAAAGAGAGAGAGAGAGAGCTGCTGCTGCTGCTGCTGCTGCTGCTGCTGCTGCTGCTGCTGCTGAATTCTCGTAAAGAAAAGTTTGCATCACTCCTCCAGGCCTCCATCCCCACTGATGTAACATGATATGAAAGAACAGTGTGTGAAATCAATCTTGACAGTTTGATGCGAGCGTCAGCAGAATGACGGAAGCGCTCTCTTTTATTTTATTTTATTTTATCTAAACCTCCATTAATGTCCTCTCTGTGCCCTCGGCACATCTGCCCCCGCAACTGTCAGAAATAGCCACCATGCAGGAAAATATATGAGGGAACACATCCACCTTCTAACGCACACACACACACACACACACACACACACACACACACACACACACACACACACACACACACACACACACACACACACACACACACACACT
>CAAKHG010023139.1:6115-17219 GCA_901007715.1 Dactylopterus volitans
CATCTGTTGCTCAAGGTGACACGATGATCCACTCAAAATTGAAAAAAAAAAAAACAATTACAGCAATGGATATGCGGTGAGTGCATCTCTTATTGCCAAATGTTTAATGTTGCTCTCCAGTGGCAGCGCCGACATTGACGAGGCATGATGAATAATTATTTTCTGGCCTCTGCTGTACAGGATGTGAGGTATAATTCTTCTTTTTATACAACTGCATGACGTTGGGCCTGCAGTACTCGGTACCAGGAGACCTCATCTTCCGTTCAGCTACAGAATAAAGGATCGACTTTTAAAAATTCAGACATCCTGCCAGAGAGCGTCTGCATAAATAAGGAATGTGGCCATAAAAACGTTGCTTGACCGTGGTTGTAAAACCTTTCCGTATTATTTTGTCGTACGCCATAATTATCCGGCGTGAGGGGACGAGAGACAGAGGAAGGGAGGCGGGAAAACCTCCATTGAACGTATTGAATGCGGCTTTCAAGGCGGTAAGCAGGTTAGCATTACTGACAACTCACTCTGAGCGTATCTGTGTGGGTGAGTGTAGGCAATGGCGTTGATGAACGAGAGAATGAGAGCGGGATACAATGCGAGGCCAATGCACAGGAAAAACATTGGCTAAGAAATATAGCCGGAGAGCTCCGGGTTGTCGGTGGTAATTAGTGTGTATGTAAAGTGACTGCCGATCGCATGACTAATGCTATAGCGAAATAATCTCAAATCACAACGCTGGTAAATCCCATTGATGCGTTTTCAAGCCGTCGTACTTACGGAGGCTGTTAAGTGTGACTCTGGTCTGTATGTTCTCGTAGTGCTGGCCAAGTGCGGTCTCATCCGTATGTTCTGAAGCAGGATGGCGGATCACATGTGCAAGAGCCCTGGGAAGACAAAGCGGAATCTCAGACAGTGACTCATTCAGTTTTATGTAACTGTAAATACAGATTCTGTGCCGCCCAGCTGCTCCCTCCTGGTTTGGCTAAAAGTTCCCCTAATATATAATACATAATCACGTGTCTGCGCCTTACAAAATGATCCATATTACCTCTCGAGAAACGTTGCCACCTCTAATTTTAGAAGAAGTCAACCTGCTTTGTTAACATGAGGGTAAGATCCCCTTCATGGTAAAACACAAGACACCCTTAACAGTTGGTAGGAGACAGCTTGCAGATCACATGATCAATCCATGTATCAAAGGAGGGTTTTTTTGTTTTTTTTTTATTTGCACCATTTCTGCTTTTCTAATCACAGATATGTGACAAACAACCAATCTATTTATTTAGACACACAGATTTTGCATTTTGAAATTGTCAATTCTCATTGTCCTCGAGGGATACTTCCACTTCTACAAGCATTCAAACGTATACTTCCACCTCAGAGACTGAAATTCTCCCGCTTCCTAGTTGCTCGCGAACACACCATTAGTCTCGAGTGTTTGGGTCATAATCCTGCAGTTTTCAATCCTACATTTCACATAAGGGAACTCGATTTTTGTCAGACCTAATATTCCATCTCTTTCTGCTAAATCTTAAGTCTCAAACCCCCATTTAATGACATCATTATGACATTATCAGGGTTATTTTCTCAGGAGCGACAGAGCTGCCTCTAGAGCAAAAACATTGGCCAACTGTTTTCACGGGCCAAGTAGCACCCTCTGTGATGTGTAAAATGAGCTTGAATCGGTTTAAAGGTCCTAGTTTGGCCTCTCCAACCACACTCAGCATAATTGTTGAGTGTAGTTGGGATTTAGCAAAATGTGCTGTGTCACACCCACAGTACATGTCAGAGTGTAATGATTTAAAGCCCGAGCACACACTACTTCAGCACAGATAGTCAAACATTTTACTGGAGATCAGGAAACAATATTTTCAGCCAGGAAGGAGTTTTCGCCAGGAAATAGTCACGACTCTCAGCTGGTGTGATTAGTCACTTCATTAACTCATCCTCTTTTCAGTGCAAAGACCAGTAAAAGACATCTATTACCACTCCAAATGCACATCAGAATTTCGAGTATTAACTTAACAAGATGTACCTTGCAGACCGAGCTTTCCCTCAAGGTAATTCACATTCTGCTGCGGGGGGTTTAATGATGTGAACCAGCGTGTGCCATGGGAGTTGTTGTTTGCATTGTTAAACATTCACAGACAAGGTATTACAATTTACGTTTAATCACATTTGCTAATTTCAATCTACTCCAATAGCTGCAAGAATTGTTGTCAGTAGATGAGTACTGAATACACAGCACTACTGCAGCTAACATTATGGGCACAATTCATTTGTGGGGTACCCTGGTAATTAATTGTAGGGGAGTAACTGAATGTTGTTGTAACATTACATCACCATAGGCATTAGCTTAGCTCAGTGGCTAGCAGGAGCGATTTCACACCCCAACACCCAGAAGTAAGCACAGTTGTTATTAAAGCATATCAGCTGATTACGCGTCCACTGGATAACTGTGTCGCGAAACACTACACAGTTAATGGAAAAGAAAATGACCAAAATGGCTGAGCTGAACTTCCCCGGATTTGAACACTGTTGTATATCGGGAAAAGTACGAAACTCGCGCAAATACACGTGACTGGTCCAGTCATTTTTAGATTTTTCAATGAGAATATGTTGCATATTGTAGATTCAAAACATTCAGATGAGTTTTGTTTCGCACACATTTCTTCTGGCATGTTTGAGACAAAACACAGGAAACCTACAAATATTTGTTGCCTGTTTTTTTTTGGCAAATGAATGTTACCCTTTTATTGTCGGCTCCCTGCGAAGCGGTAAACAATGCTTGCATCAGTGCCCAAGGGGCATTTGTGCTCGATAAAGTGATTCTTCAGTGCACCTGTGCCGCGCGTCAGCATCCTCATGACACCACGGACAAAGACCAAGGCCCCTCCGCCGCTTGCTTTTGTCTATTTGTGCTTCGAGGTTAACACCTGATAAACTTTCTGTCACAGTTGTCAGCCAAAATTCAGATAACGTGTCATCTATTACACGCACAAAGCTCCATCGGAAATCCAATGCATCCACGCGACGGTGTACAAGTTACCCCAGCCGAACGCAATAACTACTCCAACCACACGCCGCATCTCGGGTGAATTGGTTTCTGGAAACCATCATTTCGACTATTATTGTTGAAGGTGTAATTTTGGTTTGTCGGATTGGAACGAACTGGGGCTGCTGGCATGATTGTCACACAGGACAACTCGATCATCTGATAGGCTGCAAGTCGCGTTGACTGCAGTCTGTTTAATAAAGATGGGGTGGGTGGGGGGGTGGGTGTCTGTGTGTGCATGTGCATGTCGGCAAGAGCGACTTTTAAGAACATTCCCCTCTGTTTAAAAAAAAAAAAACAATCTCTTTAGTCAACTGTGTTTGCATAAATGTTTGTATAATGGTTAAACCGATATGAAACTGGGGGATGGAGGGGGGGAGGCTCGGCCCTGTCCTTCCCTTTTGAAAATGACAAGCCTAAGCCTCTAATTCCTCACCGTCTTATTGTCGGCCCCCTTCACTCAATACAGAGCGTCACGGTGAGGCCGTCACCAATGAAGCTCATCAAAGGACAATCACAGCTGATCACACACTGGCTCACAGCCTGTTTGTGCCACCGTGTCACAAACGCTCGGGCCCAGCACGGCGCCAATAACCTGCCAGCCGTGATCCTAAAAATGTCACAAACCCATGTGTCATGTCTTCATGTTTAATGCAGCATGCCAGTGTGACAGTGATGGGCATGGCGCTCTAATTGGAGAATGTCAGTTGTGGTGTGAGCAAACGCCTTCTTAAAAATCAATTCCCACTTGGCATTATTGCCATGAGATACTTTGAATCCAGTTGCACTCAGAAATAATAACTTGTTGCCTGGCCACTTCATTTAGGTTTGTTGCATCGCGCTGAGTTACTACAACACACCCATGCAAGGTGTTTGAAGAAAAGTGACAGTTACGAGGACGCAGAACTCTCAACAATACACTTGTAATCAATTTCATAAAAAAAATTTAAAAAAAATAAGGGGCAATCCCAGCCTACCGTGACATGTTCTCTCTGTGCGGACGGTGCGACTTTTCCAAACCCAGCTTGGTGAAAATCCCGATCAGTGCCATTATGGCCACGACCCCGCAGATCACGTAAACAATCAGGTTGGTTTTATCCTTGGCGTTTTCCAGCGACACGTCCACCTTAGACGGGGGTCTCCCCGTCATCATCCACGGCGGGGTGTCGTAGTTCTTACAGGTGGTCTGGTCCAGCCGGCTGCTCTTGAACGCGCAGCAGAACCTGAAGCCACAGGTGCCGCAGCAGTACAGGTAGCTGCCCGTCCGGCACACGAACGGCGGGTCCCACTGGCCCATCACGTCGTAGTACCCGCGGCACTTGTCCTCGATGTGCGGCGTCTCCGTGACGGCGCTCTCCGCCTCCTTCGAGTCGTTGAACGCGGTCACCAGCACGAAGTCGTCGACCGTCTGACCCTGCTCTCCCTCCGCGTCGCACACCGTAACTTTGACCAGAAAGTAACCGAGGAGCAGCTCCGTGCCCCGCATCGTTGCTCACTTTTTGTCCCGCTCCTGATGCCCTGACAAGCTCTCATATGCCCGGACGCGTCTTCCAGGGAGACGAGGCAAGGCCATGCGTAAATGCGAGCGCGCCCTAACCAACTTCCATGCGTAACGGCGCGGTGCGTCCCTGCTGCACTTGGCTCGGAGGAGGTGGGAATCGTTTTTTTTTTTTTTTTTAATAGTGCGAGTCACCACCTTACGACGCACGCCGCACTAGCTAGTGGCGTTTGTGGGGATGGGGGGTCATGACTGCGGCGCGAGAGCGGGCTTTGTGCTGGAGGATGTCAGGACACCTCCGGGCTGCTTCCCTCCGAGCGCGGAGCTGCGCACACCGCGACACGGAGAGAGAGAGAGAGAGAGAGAGAGAGAGAGAGAGAGAGAGAGAGAGAGCGAGAGGGAGAGAGAAAGGGAGGGAGAGAGAGCACAAAGTTGAAAAAAAAACGAGGAGATAATGGGGTGGGGGAGAGAGAGATAGAGAGCGAGCCAATGAGATCGAGCGTCGGTAAGCCGTGTGCTCTGATAGCTCTGATTACAACCCTTACGCTCCTTTCTTTTTGTGATGGGGGTGGGGGTGTGTATTCTGTTAAGCTCCCAATAATAATTTTAAATTGTTTTTTTTCCCCCCTTCGCCAAAGGAATATGGATTTTTTTTTTTAAAAGGTCCTTTAAAGGCAGCATTCCAATTTGATCAATATCTCCTGCTGGTCATAAGAATGTATGGAATGAAGAGTTCTCAAAAAAAAAAAAAAAATTGATTTCTCTTAACAATGCAGGCATGGTAGGTTTTTTTTTTTTAACTATTATTGGGAGGAAAAAAAAGAGTCAGGCATCCAATAATCAATTAGTGCACTGAGAAATGCCAGACGCCGGAAGAAACAGGCAATGCAGCCCACAATCACACTGTTCCGACCGGTGAAAAAGGCGTCTTGAAAACCAGATTTCACACCTTTTTCCCCTCCAGGAAGGCAATACCACGGGAACAAGCGTCTCAATGGCAGCCGTGACCGCTCCCACACAGTTGTAATGCCGTACAGTTTGATGCCTAAGAAAACAGCCGTGTTGATCCACGCCTGCAGGCGCTGAAAGGTCACATCCCATATCTAGAACATAAGCACAATACACAGTTATATATTAATAGTGTATGACATATGTTAATTAATTATAGGCCCTGTGAGAAAGACTTGTTGGCCCAGCTTCCCGCAATTTATTCTTGTTCTGCTTGACTCATATTAACCAACTGGCGCAAAAACACTCACAGCTTTGCACCAGTACGATTAGGCCAAGGAGGGAGTTCTAGAAACTTAGAGTAAAGCCTGAATATCGTTACCAGCCGGGGGATGGAATGTCGATTTAGTTTTTGCGCGTAAACGTTATTGGTCTGCAGTAGAGTTTGATTCACCTCACAAATGTTTTCTTTCCTTCCGATTTGCTGCAGTCGTGTGCACTTGATTCCAGTGTTTATACCACGCAACTGACAATGCATCAACTTTTCTCCCTCAGCTATTAATTACTGATCATTTACAAACAGTAACAGATGATGAGCGTTGTCAAGCGACGGAACTGCAAAAAGCCAGTTGGCAATTTATTTTTAGGAGAACCTTTTCATCTAAAATTATGATTAGTGAAAGGAGGCTTACCATCTGCCACTTGAGAAATCTCACTATTTTTTTTTTTTTTTTGTTTGTTTGATGTTGAATCATCTTATTCATGGGAGGCTACTTTTACTCACAATTGGCTGTCAGGGGAGATTTGTGCTTGTCTTGTCTTTGTGCATCTTTTAAGTTTCCTATAAATAGTCTCGCGCAGTCCCAAAGGACGAAACTTTTGAGATCCTTTAAACTGTAAACACCACAGACCAGCTACCCTCCAGACATTTACATTTTTATTTCAGCCGTACATTGGAAAGTGTAAAATAATTAATGAGCTGCAAGTAGACCACACTGTACTATAATTTTTGCTGCTGTTTGTACACAGCGTCGGCTCGCTTGTCATTCAAACTGCAGGTTTTGTGTACAGTGTTTGCACGCCTTTCGCAAAAACAACTAAAGAGAAAGTTTAAAAAAAAAAAAGGCCTGTAAATGAAGCCTCCACACATATGAATTTGATCTTGTACAACCGCATGAAACATGCTGATACGGAGCCTGTCTTGACCTGATTTATGCCCTGGTTAAGTCTCTTGGGATGTTTTAGTGGTTGATAATGATCGGGAGATAGCTGTTGTGGTTTTTAACAGTATAAACAGGCTACACGGCGTGATACCGTGGGTGATCAAGAAGATTTCTTCTTTTTTTCTTCGTTTTTTTCTTTTTTTTGCAGCAAGCTACTGCGTTAAAACTCGGCACTCTATTACCACGAAGTTTAGCACAGCAGCTCATTGTGTGTGAGCCTTTGGGTGGTAGCAGGTGGGCAGACGAGAGCGCTGCGACTCTGCTCTGACAGGGAGAGTTCCTAATTAAATGCTCCCACAGTGGGGAATTTTAATGAAATCCCTCTCTGTTACATACCCGTGATTCAGCGGTGGGAAGCAGCTCAAGTGTGTTGGTTATCCTGAAAATGACAAGCCCATACATGCGCCACCCGCATGGACATTGTGGCATGAGTTGAAAATTGTGGAGGCATTAGTTTTTTATGTTACTGTGCACATTGTAAATCCGCCAATCAAGCATAACGTTATGACCGGTGCATGTGTACCATAGACTCCAACGGAGCAGCCCCCGCAATAAATTATGCCTCAAGGTGGAGTTTCGTGTTGAATTTTGACTGAATCAGTTTGAGAGAGTTGTTGACAATTTTCATTGTTCTCGGGGCTGTAATTTGTGATGCTGTCGAACTGCACTGGGTTATATTGAGAGGCGTCCCTAAACCTTTTGTGCCCTATGTGCGTTCCAGGAGGGTGACCAAAATATTAGGGACACCTCTCAGTATAACCCAGTGCAGTTCAACAGCATCACATAATTGCAGTCCCAATAATAATCGTTAAAATGAATTGCGGGGTTGCTGCGCTACAGTCTGAGGTATACATGAAGTGGTCAAAATGTTATACTTGATCATTGTAAACTGTATATGCGCGTGTGTTTCTCTATCATATGTCCCAAAGTCCTTGATCGTACTTCCAATCTACTGTAAATGCTCAGTAGTGCATCAGGTCACAGTCGTGCAGTCAAAACTGAAAAAGAGACGCGCGGTGAATGACATTAGCGTTTACATTCAGTGTCAAGAGTTTAAATCGCGTGACAACACGCCGGATTTGATGTCACTGGCGCCGGCTTCACAGCTGAATCTTCATACTCTGGCGCGGTTTTGATCTACACTAAAAATGCATCGGTTACGTTCGCCTTCTGTGTCAGCTGGTGTTCCAGTCCGGTCTTGTCTAATTCTGCTCATCAGGGCTCTATATTTATCTGCTCTTTGTGAGAAATTGCTTTCAACAGAGCCCGCTGACAGGACTGAAACCTCAAAAGTGCAATTTTCCAAGGTTATATTAAGTAACATTTTCAGCAGGCATGTGCCCCAACAATGTATAACTGTGCTAAAAAAAAACACATAATCACAGATGAACATTCATTTTCTGTTAATTAATTTTAGTGTAGTAACTTGACACTAAAACTAATAGCTCAAACATGAAGGCTTGTTCTGTTAAAATGTTGACTTTTTGCATAGTATCGTATAGATTTGTAGCGCATGTTATAAACTAAACTGACAATCGAGTAAATCACCACAAATAGAGATATGATGTTATCAACTCTTCCAGCTAGCAAAATGACAGGGTTTTTTTTTTGCTATTTAGTGACTCCTTGGTGAATTGAAGTGAAATGTTCACAGCTCAGTTTAATTCCTCGAAAACATGCTGCGGGACCAGTAGAAAGCAACATGCAGCCATCCAAGTCATGTGACCGCTGTGGCCTCACAGCTGTAAGAGTCATTCCTGCGGGCACGGCTAGTGTTTGGCGCGTTCCCGCAGAAAGTGAGACACAAATAAAAACGTGCATGACTTTACAAATTGTCCTCCTCCAAATCCGTGCCTTCCTGTCGTCCTAAGGTTATCGCGCTAATGTGAGAAACACATCTTAATGAAGAGGGAAAACGTGTGTCAGAGACAGGGGCACATTGCTCAGGACTGTGAACCCATTTTGCCAGCTTTTTTTTTGTTTTGTTTTTGCTTTTGCATCACGGGTAGTTTGTGGACATCAGACAATTTCATATGCAGAATAGGTTTCTGTTTTGTTTGTCCCATTCAAGGAGGAAATTGGTTGGAAATGTGGAGGTGGCTTTAAAATGCTTTCTAACAGCCAGCAGGGTCAACTCTCGCTGCTGAGGGAAGAGGTCCAATAGTAAAGACGCCTATGAGAAAATGACTCCATCTCACTCGCCTCGATTCATCCAAATGGATATAAGGAGTCAGTGGCCTCTCTTCAGCATTGTGTGATGTTAATTTAATAATTCATGATACATTCAGAGTCAAATAAAAGAGTGATTTGGGGCTGTCATGGCGAACTGTGTCAGGGTGGCAATCCAGTTCCACCCTCTCATCCAAATATAGTCACCTTCGGCTGAGTGGGTCCACAAACCAGCGAGTGACGTCACGCTGTTCTCATCCAGTTCTCAGTATGGTGTGTGCACTTTCTGCAGGGCCCCTTTGCAATGGACCGATTCCTGGTCGCTGCTTGGCTACAGTGTCCATGGTGACGTCAGTCAAAAGTGTCGTCGCAAGCGCTGTCAGCGCCGGTGACAAACTCTGGCTGAAGGCATCATTGAGAGCACTGCCGGGAGAGCTTGAAACGAGCTCATCCCACATGACTGCATGTTGAGCGCTGCACGTCGTTGGGTCTCCAGCAAACAAGTGTGAGAAGACTTGGATGAACGACTGTGGGGAAAAATTGCGCGCGCGGAGCTGGAGACGGATCGTGCTGGCATGTAAGCGCGCAGGCAACGTGACGGACACCTCTGGTCTCGTTCTGGTTCACTGATCAGCCGTTGCTGACATAAATTGAGGCAGCAATACAAGAGCGAAAAGCGGCGACTCGGCGGGAGTTTGCATGGATGCAAACAATACATGTGTCATAAGTGTCAAGAAACTGCATTGCGGTCCGTTCCGTTTAAGGAGGGAATGTATTTGAGTCATTCTCAAGGCGTCAAAGATACGCACAGTTTTATTTTGGCCACTGACACCGCCTGTAACTGTTCTAACTGTGGGCAGAGTTGTCAGCGTTTCTGCCCTCAAAGGCAACAATGTTACAAACACAACACAGAGCGACCACCAAAGATAGCCGCTGCCTCCTGATACGCCCGCCTTCATCTTATCTCTTAATTAAGCCGTGCCATTTTTTGGTGTAACTTTATGCGTGTTTATGTGTGATGCCTGATGTTAGTCTGTGCTGCTTTGTAAATATGAGTCTTGGCCTTTATTCATCGTCTCACCCTCAGGCAAAGCAGGTGCTAAGGACTGCTGAAGGTCGAAATGGATCAAAATGCAGCAGGCTTTCACCTGGGGGGGGGGTTTGGGACCCACAGAGAGCCCTAGCAATTGGCCAGTGTGCTTGTTTTCAATTTACTTTTGTCCTAGTTAGGAGGCCGTACTGTCGGGGATTAGAGGAAAATAGACCAATCTCTTCTGTCTAAAATTTTACAGCTCGCTCGTAAATTCTTACTGACAGCACATCACTGGGTGAGATTTCAAGATCTGGTGGCAACTCCAGATGAACCTTTAAGACCGGACCACGGCATGTGTCTGGTTTTATTAATGTGGGATGACAGTGAGAGATTGGCCCACGAGATGGAGAGACACACTTTTCCACGACTATAGATAGACGAGAACGCCGTGACTAAAACTGGCGAGATATGCAACATCTCTAACACATCAAGCCGAGCCTGTAAGTAATTTGTAGACAAAGTAGGCCAGTCACTGGTGACGGTTCATCTGTGTTAAATTCCTGCTTCTCATAGGCTGACATTTCTCCCTTTGTGTTCTTGTTCATTTTCTACACATTCAAGAGGCGGGGTGGGGTGGGGGGGGGGGGGTGCAGAGAAATGTTGTCATGGTAACAGAAAAAAAGTAGCTAGGGTGACCATGAATGAGACAGACCTGATCGCCCGCTTTGCCATTTAACATACACCATGATCTGATGCTGGAGCTTCAGGATGCTACTACGAGTTTTATCATGGAAAAGATAAAATGCCAAAGTGAGAAAGTAATATGAGTTTCAAGGTCACAAGCGCGTTTGAAAAGATTATTGCCATGATATGTGTTGTTTATTTTGCACAAGCCCTTCAATGTGTGTTTAACAAAGTGGCATAATTCAGCTTTGTTTAGCTTTCCTAAAGCCGCCGCTGCCAAAGTGGCTATTTTCCCAAAGTGCTTATTTATTTTTGTGCTTCCAATTTGGAAATTGAGCTCAAACTATTTGGCAAAGAAACATGCATGGTTGTTTTTTTTTTTTTTTTGTGTGCGTGTGTGTGTGTGTGTGGCATGAGAGTGTGTAACATTGGGAATGTATGTGCATACATTTGTATTTCTGCTCTTTCGAGTCTTCTGCATGGAGCCGTATCAACAGAAA
>CAAKHG010023140.1:0-13844 GCA_901007715.1 Dactylopterus volitans
CAGTCGCCAGCGAGGACGCGAATGGGGGCTGGAAAACATGTGTGTGTGTGTGTGTGTGTGTGTGTGTGTCCATGTGCGAATGCAGTGATGAGTGCTCCGCAAAGAAAGTCTGAATTGAATTATGTGACCCAAATTCAATCACCGTAGCAGAAAAGCAGCGCTGAAAGGGTCGTATGTGATTAGATTTTTCCCCTAATGAAATATCCATAATTTGATCTCCCGTCAAACCGGCTCTCACACACACAAAAAAGCTCCGGTGACAAAACCTGCTTACTATCACCTTTTAGCCTTTCAGAGACGACTCCGCATTAAAGCGCTGCAGGGTTCGCGTTTTCCCTCTCAAATTGCTCCTTCGTCGCGGCACCGAGCGCCGGATTCACCCTCAGCTGCTTTAATTGGGTGTCCGATTTTTTTTTTTTTGTAACATCCGGGCGGCGTGCCTCAGGGGGCGGAACTGGTTCATCAGAGGATTCCTCCAGAGGCCACGATGGGCTCCTGGTGGGCGGGTTGGCGGTCCGCATGGCAGCATCTTGCCATCGGTGTGCTAATATGTGGAATAGAAGGTGCTCTGAGTGGTTCTAGATGAGTCTTTTTAACAAAATGGTGCCCCGGAAAAAAGAAGAAGAAGAAGAAGGAGAAGGAGAAAAAAAAAAGGCAGTTGTTGACTGAGTGATCGTGCGAAGATACTGGTTAGTCGCGCTTCTTCGCGGTTATGAAACTCTCCGGGACGTTAATTAATATGAATTTAAATGAAAAGCCGAGGGAAGATGAAGTGAACCACCTGGAGCGCAGCTGCTGCGATGAGTTCACTGGCGCGCTTGCGGCCATGTCGCTCCCAGCTTATCTCCACCCAGCTTAGCCTGTTATTATGTGTGTGTGTGCGCGCGCGCGTGTGCGGGGTCGTCAACACACTGATGTGGCTTTATTACAGTGAAGCTCGCCGCCGCCGGATCAATATTCCGCTGGGAAAGCCACGTCAGCGTGTGTGAGAGGAGACGCTTGACAATAAATGACAAGCAAAGTTTGGGACGGCGTCATTAACCACATTGGAGATTTCGCCATCTTTTTGTTTTTCGTTTTTTTTAATCCATGATGACGTCGCTGTCCGAGCTTTCTTATTATTGGCGCATCGGTCGTTTGCATCTGTCTTCTTTGTCACTCCCCCATCATCATCATTATTATTATTATTATTATTATTATTATTATTATCCTTCAACCAATGTCTTGCGATCATTTTCTTTTCCTCCTGCAGCAACAAGAATTTCAATTAAATCTCGGTCTCCCTCGCTCCCAGCACTTGAAATACTGGTGATATTTCCGAAGAGCCTTGCAAAGAACCGAATGAGTTTTTTAACCTACAACCTTCCAGGAGAGATTTCCCCGTCTCAAAAGTCAGTCGGAGGCCGGCGGCCATGTTAAGACCTTCTTGTTTGTTGGTGTTTCAGGCCATATTTCGAGGGTCTCTCGCTCTCCAGCTCTCAGACGGAGATTGGCAGCATCCACAGCAGCCGGAGCCACAGGGAGCCTCCCAGCCCGGTGAGACCGCGGTTCGCTCCACCAGCATTTTAAAGCGGGATCAGCAGTTTTTGTTTTTTTTTTTTCCTTTTTTTTTTTCTTCCTGCCTCAGATCAGTTTTTTTTTCTCCGCTCGCTTAAAACCACCGTGAAACAGCTGGAGGCCGACCAGTATAACCACAACGCTGCTCCGACGGTCGGCGCGTAAATCTCTCGCATCCGGCTCCCGATGACAGGACAGGAAACCTCACTTGCTCAGATTTTCCCACCATTTTGCAGTTTTTTTTTTAATAATCGCTAGTTTATTTGTTTGTTTTGTTTTTTTAAAGCTGCAGGGCGTCTATTTAATAGGGTTCTGCAGTTCTGCTTCTTTTGTTTTGTTTTTTTGTTTTATGGTTCCTCTCGCCCTCTCATTCCAGATCGACCCGGAGAAGAACAAGGGCGGCGGAGCCAAGTTCCAGGACGACAACGCTTCCGATAACGTCTCCTTTGTGAGTATGTCCCTCTTGGAGCTCCCGCATCTGACGTGCAGGGGAATATCCAGAGGAAGATGTGGGACGGTTTGGTGTTTCCGGACCTTTTTTAAAAGGAAAAAGATCAGCGTATCAAAGACGAAGCTCCGTAGCAAACCCCGACAGACGGCAACCAAAAATCTTGAGGGACGGTGGAAACACGTGACCAAGTTCGGTTCCCCTGCGCGGGAAAAGGAAAACGCAGCATGATTTTTTTTTCTCCGCAGGAGCAGCCGGAGGCGGTGACGCCGACCACCGAGCTGGAGATGGACAACATGGACACGTTCCTGGAGAGGCTGCCGCCAAGTGGCAAGATGACCAAGACCGAGTCCTTAATCATCTCATCCAACAGGTAAAATAAGCGCTTGAGCCCGGGCGGCGACGCAGCGACACGGGCGCGACCTCACCGCGACCTCACCGCGACCTCACCGCGACCTCATCTCTCGACTCCCCCTCTCGCAGGCAGGAGCCCAAGCTGGCCGGGAGGCGGGGCAGGAGCACGTCGCTGAAGGAGCGCCAGCCGAGCAGGCCTCAGAACGAGAGGGCCAACAGCCTGGACAACGAGCGCTCCCTGGACACGCGCTGCCACCTGCAGGTAGGGAGGAGGGAGCATCGCAAGGATTTCTTTTTTCCGGGCCGGTGAGGTCGCTCTCTGACTTCAAGCCTAGCTGCTTCCGCTTCTGCAGCTCTGCCACCCTCCAATCGCTGCCCAGAGCCAAAGCCGGCTGCACTTCTGCTGCCAGAGCGGCGGACTCGCTGGCATCGTCCCCCCGCGGTCTGTCAGATTGGCTGAGTCCTCTCCTCATTTTTTTTTTTTCAAGCACCTTCTAAAATCCCATCCGCACGGAAGAGCCTATTTATAGAGGCGCCCGTCCTGCTCCCGCGTTTTGTTTTTGGTTTGCTTCACTCTCTTGTTGTTTTTCGCATTGTAATTCATATTGTCCCGTTCATTTTTGCTTTGGTGTGTGTGTGTTTGACGCGTGACTTTCATCTTTTAATGACTTTTAATCTGGGAGACGATGATTTCCTGGATGGAAGTTTTACTGTATCTGAATCATTTTACTACCCGCCAGTGAGAACTGACACCTTGGTTCTTATCTTAGTCCATTTTTTTCCTTAATTTTCCTCCCCAGATCCCAAGAAAGACAGTCTACGATCAACTAAACCACATTCTTGTATCTGATAACCACCTCCCTGACAGCATCATCCTCATCAACACATCAGACTGGCAGGGCCAGGTAAGAACCACACGAGAACCACGCTGGAACAACATCAGAGCAACAATAGAACTACACTAGAATCATATTAGTACAACACTAGAACACACTTGAAGCACACCAGAAGTGGAGCAATACTGGAACCACACTCGAGCAATACTAGAACCTCAATAAACTGCACTAGAATTATAAAACACAATAGGAGAGACATATGAGAACAAGACTAGAATCATGCAAGAACCACATGGGAACCTTGCTAGAAGCACATGAGAACAATACTAAAACCACACTAGACCCACATTACAGCCATATTACAATCACAGGACACAACAACAGAACCATACTAGAACGAGAATAGAACCACAGTAGAACAACACTACAACCACACTGGAACCATGTTAGAGCAACTTTGGAGCCACACTCGGTCAACCGTGGAACCATGACAAAATCATATTAGAACAGCACTATAACCGCCCAAGACACAATACCAAAACCACACTGGAACCACCCTAGAACAATACCGGAACCACACTAGAACTAAGCTAGAATTGCAGTCAACAACAGAACTATACTCAAACAACACAAGAACAAGAATTGATAGAGCAACACCAGAACAATACCAGAACCACTGCGGAGCCAAACTAGTTCAAAGCTAGAACCACACGAGGACCCAGAGAGCTGTGAAAATGCCGCGAGCTGTTCCGGCTGGTGTTTGCCGCTAACACGTTCTTCCCCTCAACCCCCTTCGTCTCCAGTACCTTTCAGACATGCTCCAGAACCACCATCTGCCGGTGGTCTGCACCTGCACCACCGCCGACATCCAGGCCGCGTTCAACACCATCGTCTCCCGCATACAGAGATTGTGAGTGAGCCGCCCCCCCCCCGGCCGGCGCCGCCTTGTTCTCCGCCCGGCTCAGGAACCCTTTCACTCTGGTGACGGCCTGGCGCTTCTGTCGCGTTGTCGTTTTTGTCTCTCGCCAGCTGCAACTGCAACTCCCAGACGCCCATCCCCATCAAGATCGCGGTGGCCGGGGCGCAGCACTACCTCAGCGCCGTCCTGAGGCTCTTCGTCGACCACCTCTCCCACAAGACCCCCGACTGGCTGGGCTACATGAGGTTCCTCATCATCCCCCTGGGTGAGCGGCGCCGCCTGCCTCTGCGGCTCCCGCTGCCTCCATTTATCGATTGAAAAGTCAATAAAGCGTGACTGAGGGCTCCGTTTTGGAGGATAAATTACATGACTTTTGGTGGAGACGCACCTGATAGAAATGAAAAAAAAAGATGACATGACAGCGATTTACCGGCGCGGAAATGCTCCACATGTTCCATTTAATGATGCACATTGTCTGATCTTGAATGCCTCTCTCCGATCGCCCGCAGGTGTGCATCCTGTCTCCAAATATCTCGGCAGCATCGACTATCGGTACAACAGTTTGTTCCAAGACACTGCTTGGAGGGACCTGTTTCACAAGCCGGAGGCCCCCGTCGTCGGTGGGTTGTCTCGCTGGAACACAAGGTGGCGCCGGCTGTCACTGCAGAGCCCAGAAACCCCCCCCCCTGAACGCAAACATGTAGAGAGGTCGTAAATCCGCACGGGTGCAGCCACTAAATGTTTCACTCATCTAATTAAGGGTTGAAGTTGGAAGATAATACCGGGGTGTAGCGCGCGCTGCTGTCGTAGTGAACGTCAGAGGGAGGGCAAAAAAAAACGTGTAAAATTGTGCTATTTATATCATAAAATTGGTTCTGAGGCCAAATCAGATTGTGGCATGTGTGGAGTGGAAACAGTCGTGAAAGTTTCAGACGTGGGACCCAGAAAAAGCTATCTAATGGAAAAGGTGTCGCCCCGGAAGCAGTCCACGTGTATTTCCCAGGGCCCAACTGATTTATCGCCTGGTCGATATTACCTATCGATGTTTGCGGGTCTCAGACAAGATATACACAGATATTAGGGTCATTCATAAATCTGTGTTGTAAAGAAAGGCAGCGCAACAAGCAAGTGTTCAGTGCAGTTTTATATTCAGTGATATAAAACTGCAATTTTATGAAAATATTAAGTGCAGAGGGGCATGATGGGAGATGTGGGCCGTACTCACTGACAGCCGGTATCAGAATTTTTTCCCCTTACACATGTCAGTATCGGCTCCAAAAATCTAGTATCGGTCAGGGTTTGGTGTGGCGCGCCTCTTGAGTGAGAACGTGGGGGGGGGGGCACAGCCTTGCGCACAGCGGAACCAAGTGGAGCCGAACGGTAACGCCTGTGTCCTCTGCAGCCCAGGAGAACCCGGACGTGGTTTCCAGGGTAACGCAGTACATGGTGGGAGCTAACGGAGCCCACCAGCTTCCGATCGCAGAGGCCATGCTCACCTACAAGCAGAAGAGGTACCGATTTTTTTTTTGATTGGTTGCACACATGAACTGAGGCGTGTGTGTGTGTGTGTTTGTGAGCTGGCGCGGTGTAAGTCTGAGTCTAGTGAAGGTTTCATGTAACAAATGCTTCAAATTCTCTCGCAGCTTTTTTTTTTTTCAAACGGCGATTGAGATGTTCTGCCAACTCAAAGATTAAACAATTTTTAAGGAGTCTCTGCTGGATTTTTTGTTTTTTTTATTGTTATTATGCTTTTTGATATGACGCCCATCAAGCCCATCGTAGTTTGTCACATTGGCTGCATTTTAGAAGAGAAACCCAACCAGCAGCATTTTCAAATTGGGGAGGAAAAAAAAGAGCTTATGGTTTGCCTGGATAATTTGATTTCACGTTTTTCAATCTCCTTTTGAAAAAAAAAAAAAAAAATTATTCCGGTGGAAGTGTCACTAATGTTGTGGAGTTTCAGTGTTTGCGCGCGCGCGTGTGTGTGTGTGTGTCTGACGTGGGCGAGAGTCCTGTCTCCTAAAACATCACTGCCTCTCCATCAGCGCGCGTATACGTGTGTGTGAGTGTGTGTGTGAATAACATGTTTTTTCTTTTTGTTGTTCCTTTCTTTTCTGTCTTTTTGAAGGAAAAAGAGCTTTCATTTTGATTTTGCAGTAAGGTATTGTGGTCGATTGAGTTTGTTTCTCACGTAGCCCGGTGATTCATGCGCTTCCTGTGTGTGTTGGAGCCATGACCCCCCCACCACCACCATCCCCTTCCTTCCCTGAACGCCATCTCTCAACCTTTACTTGGAACCTGCTGCTTTAACAGCCGAGTAGAACGTTTTTTGTTTTTTTCCCCCCGAACCAGGAACCCCTGAGTGCGGCTCTGCCATCCAGGCAGAAGCACACCAACACTCAGCAGGGCTTAACTGAGCGAATTAAAGCTGCACCGAGCCAAGTTTTTTTTAATTTTTTTTTCAGATGGGGTAAAGAAGAGCGAACCATTCCCGCTGACCCCTTTTTACGCTAATAAAAGATCAGGTTGGATTTAGTTTTTTAAGCTGGGGAAAAAAAAAAAACAGGCATAAAACAGACCGAAGTTGCAAGATTTGTTCTCTTCGATCTTAAGTGATCTTTTTCTCGCGAACATCTCGGGGATGTTTGGCCCGAACGTCTTCGGCTTAAACCACCGTTAACACACCGATTAGAGTCTGGCTGTCAAAAGGTCGAGATCGCTGCGGCATAACTACAACCATCAAGGCCGTCCACTGATCATCAATATCTCAAAGGATAAATTTGATGGCATTTGATGAAGGTCAAAGGTCGGCTCCTCCTGCGACTCGCCCCATTCTCTTGAGCGGCTTGAACATTTCGGGCAAACGTTTCTATGAATTTGGCACAAACGTCTGCTTGGGCTCGAGGGGGAACTGATTAGGGTTTGATGGTCCGAGGTCAAAGGTCATAGTGACTGTAACCTCAGCAAAGCTTGTCCTTGGCCGTAACTCTCTTCAGTAATCATCTCCGCATCATCATCATCTCCATGTCCAACATGCTGAATTGATGTTTTGTGTCCAAAAGGTCAAAGGTCAACTCCACCCTTGATTTTTTTTTTCTTTTTTTTTTGGCACAAATATAAATTTGATGCATGTATGAACTGATTAAGAGGCCAGAGGTCAATTTGTGGCATTACTCACGCACCGATAATGACTAAACTTCAGGTGAATGACTAACTGGATGAAATGATAATTTTTTTTTTCATGCAATTCCTCTTTTAAGTATTCACTAGATAACGTCTATGGACGCAATCCGCAGTAAATCTACACCGAACGGCACAAAACCGTGCCAGTAATAGTTATGCTCTTCCATTTTCCTTGTGACTCGATCACAGCAGCCACGGTGACGCCGCATCACAAAGAAAAAACTTTTTTTTTTTTTTTCAAATATCTGGTGCAGCTTTAATCATCAAAGTGGAAAAAAAAAAAATAAAATCAACAAACGCTCTAGATCATCTGAACCAAGAGCTTCGATGCGAAGTGCGATGCACAGCAACGCGTGTGCTGACGCCGCCCACTTCGCGCTCGTTCGCTCCTGGTGTCTATGGCACGAAGAGGGTGAATTCTCACTCAAATATGAGGTGGAAACATGCTGATAAAGTGGCAGGAAACCAAAAAGCTCTTGTCGGTCAGCTCTGTCCTCCCGTCCTCTCCTCCTCCTCCTCCTCCTCCTCCTCCTCCTCCTCCTCAGTTCCCCTTTCTCATCGTCTCCGTGTGCTTCCGGCCACTCATGTCTGTCTGTTATCTGTTCCTTTAGACGTAGGAAACCTGCCCTCGCACAGGGCGCTTTCTGTCATCTACTTACAAACCTCAAGCAAAAGATTTTCGCGTCCGAGTGTGCAGTTTGTTTGTTTTTTAATTTTAATTTTTAATTTTAAAAGTTGGCACAGGCGCTCACTTGGACTTGAGGATGTGCTGTCAGAGGTTGGTCGTTAGGGGTCACGACCAGCGAATTTATTCTGAATATAACAGCTTTAAATCAATTAGGATAAAATCATACATTGTAGGATACATCTTACTGATAAAGAACACTACATTTAAAAAAATCCGTGTATAAGCAACTCCAGCATCAAGCAGTACCTCTGCAGATGATCTCGGTGCATCAGTGCTTTGTAATTGATGATTTGTCATCATTATCATCTCAAGGCAGCCATTTTTAATGCCAATAGCCACGTATAGATATATTTTGATGTCCTGCTAATCTAGCTGCCAGTTTCAGTCGTCTTCATGATGAACTAAAAAAAAAAAAAAAGATTAAAGTTAATGCAATTTCAACAACCCGTGCCTCAAAATTGTCAACATCCTTTTATCGATGCTTAATAATCAATAACCAATCAGGATGCGGCACCAGGAAATGCAGCTGTTGTTTGTTTTTTTTTGCACCATTATTATTCACACAACTGTTAAAGAAAAATTAGATTAGATTAAAGATTAAAAAGAGGCCGTGTCTCACGTTAAACCTGAAAGATCCTGTATATATCTAATATACAGTATGAGTGACATGAGCAGCTTGATCATATTTGCTTTGCTAACACTCCTGGTAATTTTCATGGGTGTAAATATCTTCGTAAGCCTCCACAAAAAAAAAATCCCCAATTTTTAAGACAAATTATAGTAATTTGGTAGATAGATAGAACTTATTAAATTAAATTATTAGACCTACTTTCACAGTAGCCATCTTGACCTGAAGTAGCTGGCAAGTCCAGGTGTTTATAATGACAATACTGAAGGTCCACTTCTCAGCTAATTCAGCTCCATTAACACGCGTTTCACCTGCTATTTCTCGTCAAAATAGCTGCTATGAAAAAGTTCCGTTAGCCATGCGACCCTCACGTAGTTAAGGATTTAGCGTATGCAAGAAAAGAAAGCGACCGAGACAGAAGAGGTGACAGAGCGATCACACAAGCGGCTAATGATGTGTAACTTCCACCCCCGTTTTGATAATTTAATCTAAAATATCTGTATTTTTCAAATGAGGAAACAAAACACGATATGCCGCGTGAGCCACATGTTTGCGAAAACATGAAAAAGACAACAAAAGCAACATTTTAGCTTTGACAGTGATTGCACGGTTGGGTTTGAAGTACATGGATTTCCACGCATCCCATGTGGCATCGTGCATTTAAGGCAGTGCGTGGATTTAAAAAAAACAAAAAAAAAACAACATAGCTGACGGCGGCGGCGGCGTCATAATCCATCCACGCGGCGCGAGACGGGCATGAAAATCGCACCAACATACCAGGCAGACATCTGGCTTCCTCTCCCCCTCCGGCCTGCCCCGAAACTTTCCACCGCGGAGTCGTGTTGTGTTTTTAGGAAAACAAAAGACTGTCTTCTCTCTCCCTCCTTTTCCCCGTCCACCCCCTTCCCCAACAACCCCCGGAACCCCCCCCTTCCCTTTCCTGTGTAGTCTCTCTGTTTCTTCCCTGGGGGGGCGATGGCAGGTGTCTTCAAGGCAAGAGCAACAACCTGTCACGTCATCCGGCGCCTTTACACTTAGAGAACGTGCCGTAGAGCTACCGTAGAACGCCGCTCAGGCCATTTTTCTGGTTGCGGCCAGAAAAATGGTTGTTTCTGTAGCGCGCCTGTAGGTGTAGGTACAGTATGCACTACTGCCCACCGGTAGTGCATGGGGACTGGACAGGGTTTTTTTTTTCTCCCCCCCCCCCCCGTATTTAGGTTGGTGCTCTTCCTTCCTGTTCGACTCCTTCGTGAGTCGGTGATTCAGCTGCTGCCCCTTGATTGGATCTGCTGCCTCCTCAGTGCTGCCTGCGCGGTAGAGCTCTGCGGTGATTGGATGGCTTCGGCGGGCGTCGCTTGCATGATGGGCGCCCTGCTTCTCCGGCTACGCCGCGGGCGGGCGGGCGGGCTGCGGCCGGTCTGCTTTGCGGGGTGCCGAGGCGAGAGCAGCATGCTCCCGTCGATCCCGCCGGCGTTTGCGTTGCATACCCGATATGCAATTCAAGGCGACAGTATTTCCAGACGTGAAAGTTTGGAAATATTCTAGTCACTAACAAGAAATCTTAGCGCTACTAACCCCAGATGCTATTTCTTGAAACTATATTTCTTTGCCCTCTGCAGAATGGTTTGGAATTAGTCTCTATAGATACAATTAGATCCCCCATCTGTACCGAAGACTTTCCTTTTTTTTTTTTTATTGTGAAACTTTCATTCTTTCCGTTGACTCGTTTTTTTTTTCTGCTGCGTCCCGCCCATCCGCAGCCCTGATGAGGACTCGTGTCAGAAGTTCATCCCTTTCATCGGGGTAGGTGGCGCCATCTGTCTGCAGCTGCTGGTGCAATGTGGCTACTGCGGTTGTTGCTTTGATGTCAAAAAAAAAACAATTCCTCCTTCTCGACTCTTTCAGATGGTGAAAGTCGGGATCGTGGAGCAGACGTCTGCAACATCAGGCAAGCCAGAGTTTGGGCTGCATATGGATGTTTGACTCCTGAAAAGATTTTTAAAAAAAACAAAAAAACATGACTTTTAAAGGCACCATACTTGCACAGGTCGTGTCTCACGTTAAACCTGAAAGATCCCGTATATATCTAATATACAGTATGAGTGACATGAGCAGTTTGTTATATTTGCTTTGCTAACACTCCAAGTAACGTTCATGGGTGTAGATATCTTCATAAACCTAAAAAAAACAAACAAACAATATTTTATAGTCATAGATACAACTTATTAAATTAAATTATTAGACCTACTTTCAAAGTAGCCATCTTGACCTGAAGTAGCTGGCAAGTCCAGGTGTTTATAATGACAATACTGAAGGTCCACTTCTCAGCTAATTCAGCTCCATTAACACGCGTTTCACCTGCTATTTCTCGTCAAAAAAAGCTGCTATGAAAAAGTTCCGTTAGCCATGCGACCCTCGCGTAGCTCAGGATTTAGCGTATGCAAGAAAAGAAAGCGATCGAGACGGAAGAGGTGACAGAGCAATCACACAAGGAAACAAAACACTGTGCTGCATCAGCAGTAATAACCAGCTGTCGTCTTTGGGAGGGGATGGATATTGCTCCTGATGGTGAAGATATTGTTGGATGTATTTATAGAGAAAAATCCAAATTCTACATTTTTTTTTTTTAAATGTGAAGTCTTTATTCGAAGTCATGTAGATGGACAGGACAGACCGTTGAACTGTTTCCTCTCCCAGGCGACTCGGATGACGCGGCGCCCGCCGGCTCCTCCATGCTCCACTCCTCCACGCCTCCGCAGGTGTCGCCAGCGCTGAAGGAGGCGTCGCCCACCCCGCCCTCCTCGCCGTCCGTCAACACTGGCTTTTGCGCCTACAGGTGAGAGGCGACGACCGTCCAAGCGTCACCTCATCAAAACTGGGTTAGATATTGTCTTGTAAAACCGATTTGCTGGAAAATGACGCATTTTTTGGAGCCTAAGATAGAAAGGAAGAATATTGCAGCTTCTCGGCTTCCGTGGGAAAATGTGCAAAAGTTTGGACATGCGTGAGTGAATGTGCTTCTCATGAAAACCCGTTTTGATCTACAGGTATAACTTCCGAAAATTGCCAAAAAATTTTCAATTAAAATGTTGCATTTTTGAGCCTAAGATGGGGGGGAAAAAATGTGCAAAAAAGTTTGCACACGCATGACTGAATGTGTTTCTCATGAAGAGACATTATGAACTAAAGGTATAAATTCTCAAAACATTATTGTTTCATAGGCATATTAAAAGTGATCTTGGTATATATTAATGTCTTTTTATTATCAAGGCAAATGGTAGCTAGCCGTAGAATCTAAAACATTGCATAGTTCTGAATTAATTTTCCTCCTCTTCACTGCACATCCGTTTGTTTTGTTTCATTTGATGGCTTACACAATTTCCTCTGGGATAAATTAAGTATTTTTGATTCTGATTAACAGTTATTGAAAATTATTTAAATTTGGAAACAAAATTCCCTCGATGAGAAGGTGTGTCCAAAGTTTGACTGATGTAAGATAATGATTATTTTTTAGTATTTTGTCTTTAAAGACGTTTGCCATCAGGCTATCTGAAAGTGCAATCAGCCTTCTCATGTAACTCAAAAGTGTTGGAACTGTTCCTTTAATTAAATTCTTCCTCTAACTTCAGACGAGGCCATTTGAACTGTTTGTTATGATTTGCTCTGTGAAAAAATAAAAACGCGTGACCGCCCTCTGACACTCCCGACTGGCTGTGTTCTGCAGCCCCGGCAGTCAGGCGGAGCTGATGGGGCTTCAGGTGGACTACTGGGTGGCGCCGACAGAGAGGAAGAAGGACGTGGAGAAGCGGGACTCCTCCACCAAAAACACGCTGAAGTGCAATTTCCGCTCGCTGCAGGTCAGCCGGCTGCCCCTGGTGGGCGCCGAGCCGAGTCTCCAGCCCTCCATGTCCATGACGGTGGTGACCAAGGAGAAGAACAAGAAGGGTGAGCTGCGGGCGTCTTAGGTTCCAATAGACTGAGCTGACTCACAAAGCTTTATTATGGATCCCAGCAGCCTGCATTAAAGGGATAGTTCGCCCCACAATAGCACATAGCTGTTAAGCTTCTGTTTGGGCCGAGAAGCAGTAAGTCAGCGGACAAAAATTCATACATTTTATTAATTTTTTAAAGTTTTTATTGGGAACAACCATAATAACAACAACAATAATAATAATAATAAAACATTTTATTTTTGGGCACCTTTCATGTCACTCAAGATTATCTGACAAAAGAGTAAAAACATTAAGAATTAAGCCATATCATATTGACTATAAAAAGTACATATACATTAATACAGTGGTGAAAAATACAAACCACGGGAGACAGTGGATAAGTCCACAAGTAGTGTGCAAGTAACATACAGTGCTTACAGGTACAGGTTTCCCTTTTTTCTTTTTTTTTTAATCATGCATGAACATAAAAACACCGACAGAATCAACATACCGCTTGTAAAAAAAAAAAAAAAGAAGTGTGTGTGGGCGGGTTGATCTAGCGGCGTTATTGGTAAAGATTTAACGTAACATATATAAGAATCCCATTTTTGTGTAAACTTATGGGAACCTTTTACAGTCAAACGGATCGTTTTCTAATTTGACATTTACACATAAGTCAAATACGGCATCTCGCCAAGAGGGAGGTAACGCCCAGAACCTCTTTCTGCAACAGACCAATTGAGAGTTTTTCCAAATGGATCCCAAGTATATGATAAAGTATATATAAGAACATCCATTTTTATTTAGACTCCAAGGACCTTTGCTAAGATGTCAAAAAAAAAAAAATCTGTCCAAAATTTATGGAGTCCAGGGCAAAAAAAAAAAAAGAGCATGTGAGATAAGTGACAGAATGATGCCTGGCATCCGTCACATTGGTCAGGTATATTGGGGTATAATTTAGATAGATACACAAACATATCGTGCTGAACAGTATTAAAATACATGACTTTGACAAAATGTTAAGGATTGTTTTCCAGCAGGTTGTTTGCCAGTACACCGGATAAAATGGCAAAAACAAAAATTACTTGTTTCTTCCAGAGATGTTGTTGATCTCAGTCCAGACTAAATGTAAGCAGCGCACTGTGTTGGAATAGAATTAAGCTGCAAAACAGATTAATTTTAATTATCAATTTTGTGATCCATAAAGACACTGCTGCCTATATATATATATATATATATATATATATATATATATATATATATATATATATATATATATATATATATATATATATATAT
>CAAKHG010023142.1:0-10730 GCA_901007715.1 Dactylopterus volitans
TGACTGGAAAAACTAATCTACGAGATGGATTGGTGGATGGATGGAACAGTTGGCTAGAGAGGGTGTTCAAGATAATGGATATGGATTTTCAAAGTCTAATTTGGATGTTTTTGGACACACACACACACACACACACACACACACACACACACACACACACACACACACGCGTGTTTGTGTAAACAACACCTACCCAACTCTGCCTCCGATTGGCTTACCATGACCTTTTACTATACCACAGCCAATCATCATCACTTATGTGCTTGCCCTATCCCCTCCCCTCCCTCCTCATTGGCTGAGAGAGCCTGGTAGGGTCACTCAGATTAAAAACGGCTTCAGTGATTTTAGTTAAAGTAAACCGCCACATTTTATTGTGGGTAACGGCAACAGCTTTGTAACCGTTTTGCAAATTTGTATTTGCTAAATTGGTTAGTCAACACGTGCCTTTACTGCGCTGGATGTTGGAAAAAAAAAAAACCTTTAGGAATCTTTGTAACTTCCCTGGAAACACTGCGTTTTCTCTTTGGAGATCTTCCTGCATGATCGAGGTCCAGCCTCTTTATCTGAGAAAAGCAACAGATCCTTTCCACAAGTACGTTTACCATCGGTGTAGGAAACAGTCAGACATGTGAGCGACTGACGTGCGTTTGTGTCGTAGAGCTGAAGGAGGAGGTGGTGTACTACGATGTGTGTGAGGATCCCGAGGAGCTGCGGAGCATGAGCCACGCCGCCGCCCAGCATGCAGACTCTTCGGCCGTCGGTCAGCTCAGAAGACGTCTGCAGACCCTGGAGACCAAGCGGGGCAACATCTGCGCCCGGCGGGCGTACCTGCGCAACAAGAAGGTCCCAGAACCCCTCACGTCTGATTCCAAAATGATTTCTGATGTCGGTTTGCTCTGTTCGGAGGGCAAAAATTGAGTCTGGATCAGGATTTGATAGAAGACTAAATCATATTATAGAGCATCTCCTGCACTATTTTACCGCAGATGGAATAGGTTGATGGAGGAGGCTGGTGGAACTGCTCCACTGTCTACAATTACTGAGGGCTTCATTTGTTTTTGTTAACTGCTTATTTTTAATGAGTTCTTCTATTTTTGACTGATGGTGATACCATTATTTCCTTCTCCTGCTGCCCGCATGCTCATTTGATTAAGGACTGTTTATTGCTCAGAGGGGGAAAAAAGAAGCTTTTAAAGAATCAGCTTTTAACACACATGCATAAATATTTAACAAGAAAATGAAAACGCTAAGATAGAAAAAAGTTAACCGCGGTGTTTTTATTTTTTGACTTTTCATCTTCAGTTCCTTTGGCATTTTTATGAGCCTCAAGGACGCCTCAGCCCACCACTGCACTGCTGCTGTAAATCACGCAGTCATGCTTTTGGTGTGTGTGTGTGTCTGTGTGTGTGTCTGTGTGTGTGTTCAGGACCAGTGCATGGAGGCCCACCAGCAGAAGCAGCTGGCAGCCAAGCACGGCTCCATACTCTTCAGCCAGCATCATCAGGTCCACCTGGTATGTCACCATGGCAACCAAGACACCCACAGAGACGCTCCCACATCAGCAAAAGCCACAAAATGAAATAGAATCCATTTTTTTCTCTCTCTCTCGCTCTCTCTCTCTCTGTGCGCGTGTGTGTGCGTGTGTTTGTCGTCCTCACCGACTCACTCTTGTTGTTTTCAGAAGCGAGAGAAGAAGAAGGAGGAGGAGCAGAGGAGGAAGGAGTGGGTGGACCAGGAGCGTGAAAAGACTCTGAAAAGATTACGGTCGTTCCGAGAGGTCTGACGCTCCCAATCCCTAATCTCCGCAGCATCTCCTCTCCTCTGCGACGTCAAGTAGTTGTGACAAAGATGCGCCACCCGGAAAAAAAAAATAAAAAATACAAAAACACACTGAAAACTCAACCCCAACCGAGCTCATGAACAGCAGAATCTGCTGAACACCAAGTTTGATATTGCGTATTATCCAACATATAAGACGGTCGGCCCCCGGTCGCATCCGTGCAGGGACGAGTGGAACAGCAGTCGCTCATTGTTCACGTTGTCTTCCTCTGTAGATTGTAAAGATAATTACGCAGGTAGATTATAGTTTAGCCAGCTGACATGCAAATGGTTGACATTTTCCCTTCATCTGTCTGGACATTTGAGGCACTTTTTTTTTGCCAGTGAGCACAAACCGAGATTGTTCCTTTGTCCTGTTTTCTAAAAAAAAAACAAAAAAAAAAAAAAAAACCCCACCAAACCTATGTTATACATTTTTGTTGAGCTGGCTACTATCATTACTCCAGTAGTGGCAGTTTTTAGGCCAGGCTGTAATTTCATTCAAGGTAACCGATGCTGTGTTTCCTCTGGCCACCTGTCAAGAGGTGACATCAGGCCATTTTTTCCCCCCCATAATACAGCATAATTCATCTCATTTTACAGCACAGTAATCCAGTCGAGACATAATTTATTGATATGACATTGCGTATTACATATTGATGGACCTTTAATCTGATGTGCTGCTGTGATAAGTGGCTCATGCTGGCCACCAAGCTGATGTAGTGACGGCCATCCAGCATTCATGGTTATTTTTGGTATGATGGTCCTGACGGTGGGGAGCACGGCTCGGCTCAGCTGGACTCGCCCCCATCATTCTGGCTCCAGCCGTCATGTGCAGAGTAAAATCATCTGCTTTGACGTAAAGCGACTAAATTTTAAATTGACGACTTACTTAAATTAATAAAGTCAACCATGAACATGACCGCTTAACATTTCCCCATGATCCCGCGCTACGTCACGTCTTCTGCCATTCTTTTGATTGAGAGACTCCTTGTGGCCGAAATAATTATTGCTAAAAAAAAAAAAAAATAGTCCCAACTTGTTTCTAAATCCATTTCCCGTCTCCCTTCTCTCTTCGAAGAAGCGACAGGGCCAGTACATCCTGAAGACTCCTCAGTCCAAGATGTCTGCCACGGAGCCGCCGTGCTCCCCCCAGCCGCTGTCCATCATCAGCCTCGGCCCCCCGCCGCCCCCCGACGGAGCGCCCTCCCTCCGCCCGGCACCAAGACGCCAAAAACCTCCCCGGAAGCAGCAGCTGAATGACATCCCCGTCCAGATCTACTCTGCACCGCCGCCTCCAGCGGCAAACATCCCAGCCGGGCTTCCCCCGCCGCCGCCTCCCCCTCCCCCGCCGCCGCCTCCTCTTCCTCCACCTACCCTACCTCCTCCTCCACCCGTCCGGGATCTGACTCCACCTGAAGATATGCCAAGGCCTCTTAGTGAGAAGGAAGACCCCCCTTTCCCAGCCAAGAACATGCTCAAACAGAACATAGGTGAGAGGGGGTTTCCTGCAGTTCCGGGGGAAGGGTGGGTAAGAGGGGGCCCCGCTAATCACGTTGATGTATATTTATTGGGGGAGTCTCGTTTTGTTCTTCCACGTCTGTGAAAGGTATAAATGGAGATACTTTTCACCCAGAGGATGTTACAGTGTAGATGGAATAAGATGTGTGAATTTGTCTTGACTGCAGGGAAGGTTGTGTTTGTTTGTTCCAAAACAGAGCGCTTGCTGTGCGTGTGTGTGTGTGTTTGTGTGTGTGTAATGTGTTTTCTGCTTGCACATGGTGTTCTGTCCTGAATTCCCAACTTCCCTCATGAGGGCCAGCGGAGGTATTTTCCTCAGTCGTGGTGGTGCCGTCGGACACACGCGGCTCCAGGGAGACTCCGAGGTCCAGCACGACTGTTTCTGGGCTTCCGTGAGCTGGAGGTCATTCAGGAGGAGATTCAGGAGGCTCTGGAGGGGTCAGGAGGGAAAAAAAGCCGTCTTCTAGCGGGAATGTCCGAAGCTGACTCATCAGCGCTGAAATGAGAGCATGAATTCATGCTCGCGTGTGGGGTATCAAGTGTGTCTGGTTGTGCTGTGTTGCCGTAGGAACGATGGATGAAGTGCTGGCTTCGCTGCAGCGTGGGCAGATCCAGCTTCGAAGGGTCCCTACTCCAGGGACCGCCTCCCCTCCCGGGGACCCGAGGAGCAGTCTGATGTCTGCCATCCGACAGGGAGTCACCCTGAGGAAGGTGAGATGTTCCGTAATGGAGAACCACTTGCACTCCATTTTAAACGATAAATCCAGGGATGTTCTATGCATCGTGGTAGGAAAAACACCTTCACACTGAGTGAAGTCTTCTCATCATGAGCGCTGTAGAGCCGCTGCAGCTTCAGCAAGATTCAGAAAATCCAATTCATCAAATGGTTTCAGGAAATATTCAGTTATGCGCCAAACTGGTGGGTCGCCAGTAATGGCATCGATAACCGTAATAATCATGGCCGCCTCTGCCGGCGACCCGCTGGCGCAGCGGCGTGACATTAACACCTACGTGGGCCAATTATTAGGTCCTCCCGTGCGGTTTCCTGCCGCGACAGGCACGAGCGTCCGCCGCATCCGGCAAAGATAACTGACGGCAGCTGACTGTTGCGGCGTTGCAGGTGGTTCCCGCGCGGCCGCAAGTCCCGAACAGCGGCGACAACGAGCTGCAGCGCAGCATCAAAGCTGCCATGATGAGGATGAAGAAGGTGTCGGGCGACTCAGACGAGGACGAGGACGACGACGACAGAGGGGACGAGCCGCAGAGCGCCGACTGGGACAGCTGAGGATACACACTCCTGTGCACGCATGCACATACACACACGCGCGCGCGCGCACCCTTGCTCTGTTTGATTCGGAGTTGATGTCGCTGCCAAATTCTCCGCTCCATCCCTCACACGGATGGCGTTATTTATGCCTCTTCTGACTTTGAAATTTGCCGCTTTCTGAAGTTGTTACCTAGTTTCTGTCTCCTCACGTCAGCCCCGTCACATTAAAATTAAACCCGAGACCACTCAAATTCGACCAAGCAGCTCGTGGCAAAGTCGGGATTTTCATCTCCGACGAAAGCGGTCGGGATGCTTTGCGGAAATCCGAAAGTGAAGGCGGCTTCGGATTTCAACACGCAGTTAAAAGAAAGACCGAGCAGCGGCACTGTACTACAGCACGGAAATGATTGAATTTCTCCCAACTCGGCGTCGCCCAGTAGGGGAAGCCCACACATGCCGTTATGCCGCCAGGCCACTACATCACATTAGTGACATTATTTTTTATAAGTTCACAGTCACATTTAATCATTTTCTCCCATCGCTTCGGCACAACACTGATATCTGTTATTAAGAATGTAATCATACCTGTGGGGGTCGGGGGGGGGGGGGTGTTAAGGGTTCGGCTTCACCCAACAAGGGCTATGCGAAGGTTTTTGCCATGTCTTAATTACTAAAAGATGATTGTTGCCCTGAAAGTAGCAGTTAACTACAAAGCCTTCCTGTCTTTAGTCTCTAGCATTAATTGTATTACAGCATTATGTGTGTTACAGACCCCCGTCCTTGTTTTTCATGTCAGAAACGTCAGTGACTTAACCAGTGTAACATGTGGTCTGATGTGTCCGCCCGTTACGATGCCTGAGCTAATGAGGCGGCGGATGCTCGGCGGCGTCCATCTCCGCTTGATTTCTAGGACAGACTTTGTACCTCTGAATTTGATGACACGATGCACTTGTGACAGACCTGAGTCGCTCAAACGGGCGAAGGTCCGCTCTGTTATGTACAAAATAAGTAAAAAACAAAAAACACTGTATGGAGGATATCCTTGGATGTTTCGTGGATGAAGCCGTCGCAATCGCAGCGCATTGCTGAGAAAGCCTTGATGATTGGCGGTGTGTTACAGGGGGGGTGACGGCGGCCGGAACAGTTACGCCGCCGCCGCCGCCGCTGCTGCTTTTGAGAATAAACGAAAATTGGATCAAACGCGCCGACCTGCTGATGAATTCTTGAACCGCGGCTCCACCGGCTCCGGGGCGTCGACGGGGCCCCCGTGGTTTAAATGAGTCACATCATCCGAGGAGACGTCTCATCAGCTGGTGACGGCGAACGGCGAGCGAGCGTCCTTGGCTGGATTTCTGAGCCCACTCGATGAGTCATAACGTGATAGCCGCCCCGGCAGCCATCGCTCTCGCGCGTCTCCCGCGGTGACAGATAACACATCGGCCAGCTGCGATTGGTTTCATTCAGCTCGGCGGAGTCAAAGAGCCGCCGCTGGCTCCGCTAGTAATGGCCGCCTCAGGCCACCAACTTTTTTTTTTTTTCCTCCCCCCTACCTGCAACTGTCGGTTGTGTGTGAGAGAGAATTGATTAGTGTGATCGAGGCTGAAGATGGGACACGCGCGCCGGGAAAGACGCACACAATGGCGAGTATTTAGGTGAAACCACAGACTGAGTGTCAACATGAAATTCCGCAGCCTGTTACTATGGCAACAGGAAGTCTCAGTGGTAGTGGCCTGCAGTACCATCTCTCGCTCTCTCTCTCTCTCTCTGACACATGTACACTGCTGCATAGTCTCTTGATGTTTCCAACTTGCCCACTCATCACCCAACGAGTGTTGCCTAGAGAGCTGGAGTCAGCGGTGACACACAGCAGAGACGGTAAATGAGGGGTTCTAGCACCGATTTAATTTTTTATATCTGAAAAGTCCCAAATGTGACAAGATCCGGCGCTCACACCAGCTCCTCGATGCATTCGATTTCATCTAAACCAGCGAGCGGCTCGTTTGGGGCTGCTCGACGTGCTCACAAACGCCAACGGGTTTCGCATATGATCTTGCGAGGCGCGTCGCCGTGCCGGCATTTGCCGCTCAGCAGTTTCGCCCGTCTTTGCAGCCAGTCGGTCCCCAACCAAAACTATCGTACTAAGTTTCGAGTTCGACCTGCTGGTGGTGCCAAAGTCATCCCTTCAGCAGGGCGGATATCTGCGCCCAAAGGTCACGCCGGTGTTAAGTTGGTGAGACGGTTTACCGTAAACAATGCCGCCGTGCCGCTAGAGAAGTCAGCAGGATTCATCCTGTGGGCGTCACAAGTGTGTTGGGGAGGGCGGAGGCGCGACTGCAGCTGACGACTGTTTACAATATTGAATCATCCGGCACCAGCTTTCCCCAGCTGAAATGTTCCCCAGCTGCTTTTATGTTAGACAGACGCTCCGGACATGGGAGCCGTTCGGTTTACAAGTCCAGAAACTGCAGAGATGATCAATAAAAAGGTGAAACCAGAGAGTGTTTGGCATTTATGCTCAAAAGTTCAAATATTTTTTTTTGTGTTTGATGGTTTCCCCTATAATAGCCAGACTAAATATTAAATTGATAAATGTTTGTGTTTCAGTGACGGACTTCACAGGCCGTCGCTGAAATTATCCGCCAGTGAAAGAACTTTCACTGTGGACATTCTGAACTTTTGTTATACTTAACTCATTTAGTTCCCATCATCGGACTTAACTGATTAAACAACTAATCATTTTCGGGCCTAAATTGTTTATACTACGTATCATTTTTTTTTTTCCACCCAGTGTTTCCATGCCAACCAAGTCATCCCTGAAGGTGAAAAGGAAAATTCCCTGTCACCAGAGAGTAACCTTGGCTACAAAAAGATGCTCGACTCCCACGTGTAATTAAACATTTGCAAGGTGTCTATATATCTAACAGTCAATAATTCACACTGTCGTTTATCAAGGAAAAAAAAAAAAAGGAGCGAGTGGGATTAAGTTGCCAGGGTAACGCATCGTCTGATCCACCACCGCACTCTCTTCCTCCCCGGTGCCTTCTCCATCCCTGCAAACAAGCTTATATGGGTTTGATGCATTTGTTCTAATCTGGGAGAAAACGATACCGTCTGCGATTAAATCCCACCTCATTTGCCTCGGTTGTACGTCTCCGCGAGGATTACGGCTATATTTAGTGCTATGTAAATCAACATCAGAGGAAAAAGGCGTGCGGTGGCGGAGCGGCGGCGCTCCAGCCTCCACAGGATCCGGCTCTGTAGGTTTATTTCTCCTCCTCCTTAATAAAAACGCCTCGAGACTTTTACAGTGTCAGAAATCATTTGTAAGCGCCCTCCCCGCTTCCCCACCTCAGTATCTTTTTTTTTTTTTTTTTGCTTTGCAGCACCCGCATGACTAATTTGCAGCCGAGCAGCGATTAGGGAAACCACCTCTCACCTCGCTGCTGAGCTCTCGCCAACTTGTGTGAAGGGGAAAAAAAAAAAAAGGGGAGGAAGACGTTGTAATTAAACTAAATTTTAACAATTTTTGTCAGTGCTGTTGCGCGATACTGAACAGAAGTCACACAAGTTGACGAGAGGCGTTGGTTTCCAAAGAGGCGGCAGACCGTTTTGCAGCTTCTGTCAGGCTGAACAGGCAGAATTCTCCGCGCACGTACTTCGGTGTTCCGACGAGATCAGAACGGTGATGAAAAACTCGCAGCCTTGTGGAATCACTTAGCAAATATGCCTTTGATTCTTCTCAGAAAGAGATGTGAAAAAGGTGGTTTTCCCAAAAGCAGCTTCGGCACCGCCGGGCACGCTAGAACCTCGGAAAAGCCAGCGGTTTCGGCGTCGGAGCGATTAGCGCACATCTGTGGAGGCATCCAGTTAAGATGATGTTTATTCACTTTGTCATAGAAATACTGCAGAGAGGCACAAAAAGAAATAAATATGTAGAACAGAAACAAGAAAAGAAAAGAAAAATGAGAATCCGTCAGGGTTGTAAGTGAGAAGGCCCGTGTCATCTGAACGTTGTCAAGTACACTTTCACATTTATTCACCCGTCAAGCAGCACCGTGTCCCCTTCACCCAGAGAAATAACCACCACCATAACAAAAACCAGTGTCTGGGAAGCACGTCGGCGACCTCGGAGACGTCTTTGTTCTACAATTGGACGATAACACTATTGCACACACAGTCTTTTAAACACTACACTACACTCATGGCAAAGTGAGGTTCCTATTATTATCTTCATCATCATCATCATTATCTGGGATGACCGGGTTTCTGTAGGAAAGCTAAAAAAGAGACAGGAGAGTTTTCCTTCGCCAAATATATACGGACTGTTAGAGTGAGGACACCCAGGAGTTGATTGGTGCTTCGGTCCATCATCAGAGGAGGAGGAGGAGGAGGAAGCGGAGTCTCCCTTTGTGCTTTTCACCACATTAACATCCTCAGTATGGGCTCACCTCGCCTCGCGCAAATCGTCAAGTTGTTATTATGGTGATGGTCATCGAGTGGCCAGCTCTCCTTGCCAGGTGAAGTCACCCAGAGGCACTTTTGTGTCGCGGCCGCTTGTCATATACATGTGCATATAAGTCGAAATGAGTGCCGTCTTCTTTTGAAACGCACCTGAGATCGAAGAGAGGCAACAGCGAGGACACACTGCAGAAAGGTTTGCGTCTGGAATTGTCTGAGGGGGGCCTCAAGGATTAACACCAATTATTACATGAGTGATGCTCGACAGGATTCAGTTTAGCCCTTTTGAGTCCCCTCTTCTACCCTAAAAGTCAAGACCGCCTGTTTACACGAGTGCGAGACAGATGCGACAGAACCTAAGAACCCACCACCGGCTCGGTAAAGCAGTTCCTCCCCACGGAAAACGGATGCCTAAGCTCTCGATTTAGTTTCGGAACGCCAGCGCACAAAATGGAGTCACATGCTGGTCCTCGTCTCTAAAAGAGGCTGCCGGTGCCCCTCTCGCTCGCCCGCTCGCCAAAACGTTTCTTTCACACGAGTTTATTAGAAGCCAAAGCCGATTGTTGCCGAGTTGACGTCACACTGGGGGAGCTAGGTGCCACATAGTTTCTGAATCCTTTTCGTACCTGACCTCTGACCCCTTCAGCTCGGTGCCGCCTTGCTCAGTTATCGACGCCTAGCTTGGAGAGGCCCTGCCTGAACTCATGCAGCTCGTCTATCTTCCCGTCCAGAATATCCATGAACTTCTTCAGCTCGCCCTTCATGTTGCCCTGCTTTTGCCGGCTGTCGTCCACGTCCATCTGGAGACCCTCTATCCTCCCCTCCAGCTCCTTGTTCTTCGTCTCTGCGGCCTGCGGACAGAAATAGTCGGGTTGATTGGGCGGCAAAGGGTCAGATTCGGCTGCAGGACGCGTGTTTGTTTACATGTCAGCGTAGACGGGGGAAAAAAAATAAAGCATCTTTCTCGGAAGCGCAGCTACTTGAAACAGATAAAAGCATCTGAGCTGGAATTTCAGTGTTTCAGCCAAAAAAAAAAAAAAAAAAATCCACCAACATTACGTCAGCTGGTAGCGTTGCCGAAACATGCACGTTGGTGCGTGTGTGAGGACGCGAGACCAGTCAGACTAGCGGGCGACACAAATGACGCATTGATGCCGGAGATACCAGCGGAGGGAGGGGTTTAAAATAGGAGTGCTAAACGGGTGTTGCGCCTGCATGACTGTTTGCCCCAGCTGCTCTCTGCAACTCGATCGCCACGCGGGACGTCGTCTTTAAATAGAGGGGGAGGCCGCGGCTGCGGTGGCCACCTTTAATCCGGCGGCGCGGGAGCCGGCCGTGTTTGACCTGCGGGGGCGCCGTGTGAGTGGACACTGGCCTCATAGATAGATGGAGGTATTTGAGAAATCCCTTTGTTTCCTCCTGTGTGTGGATAGCCGCTTAGATAAACTCCTGCTTCGGCCGGGGTTTGTTTTTGTTTTTTTTGTTGTGGCTGTCGTCGCCGTCCTCGCCCGGCCGGCTGGCTGTTTCAGAGACAGACCGGGCAGTCGGAGCTTTGTGAGAGCGCAAGAACTCCAGGCACGCCGCTGTTGGTTCTGTTCTCCTCCCCGCCCCGGTGTGAAAAAAAAAAAAAAAAAAAAAAAAAGGCCCCCCCCCCCCCCCCCCGGGA
>CAAKHG010023143.1:0-13091 GCA_901007715.1 Dactylopterus volitans
TGTGTGTGTGAGAGTGTGTGAGGGAGTGTGTGAGAGTGTGTGAGGGAGTGTGTGTGTGTGTGTGTGTGTGTGTGTGTGTGTGTGTGTGTAATCTGCATGGAACATAAACAAACAGAAATCAAGGCAGGACATGAGTCCAGTGCACTCCGATAAACCTTAATCTTCATTAAATAATACAACAACAACCTGCCTGCCAATAAACAATACTCAGACTGGCCACAAAGGGGCCCCTCCTGGACCTGAACAAGTAATAAGCGGCACATATTAATTATGGCGTCAGCGTAAATTATTATGAAACCGGCAATAGTGTTCGTATGACTGGATAAACACAGCACAGTTGTCTGGGGTTGACCTAAAATTACATTACACACAAATATAGATGCCGCGGTAAAACATGGGTTGGCAATATTAACAGAGGCTCCGATGCTGCAAGTATTATGGCGATAATCTATCATATAACGACGAACAGGATGTTGAAATTATGACCTACTTCTAACCACCGCGAACTTATCATAGTTATAACAATGTGTCATGATGAACATGGAGGTACTTACAGTTTCATTGACGCTAGGGTTGCAAAATTCCGTGAATTTTCAAAGTTGGAAACTTCCCAATGGAATTAATGGGAATTTATGGGAATTAACAGGAATTTATGGGAATACAACAGAAATTTACAAAACTGAAGGTCGGCCCTGAACAGGGAACTTAAATATAGTTGGTGAAAATCTATTGTAGCAAAATCTTGGCTAAAACAAGCAGATGTAATGCAAGTAGACTCCTCAATCACATGCACACAGCACTGCTTACTGCAGGGCTATTGGGGCCACGCCCCCTGCGTGCACTGTGCACGCCTCCATCACATGCACAGGTGATTGCTTAAACCCTGGAGGCCACACTTTTGAGCCCAAAGCACAAGACTAGTGAAGCCACACAGTTGAGCCTGCCCAGTATAGGAAGTCAAGGAAGTTTTTTATAACATTATGGGGTAAATATATTTGATCTATAATGGTTTTACTGCTTAACTTGGTAAAATTAAATAAAAATCTATTCATACAGTAGCTAGCTAGCTGGTAAGTTAGGTGCTAAATGTAAGCTAGTTTTCATTTCATTGGCCATTTAAGAGGCTAGCTTACTACAGCTTTACACACATAGCTATAGGTAATTCCCATACAGTCCCAATAATTCCCATAAATAGTTTCCAATTTGGAATATTTCCAAAATTTAACTTCCCATGGACAGTTTCCAGAAGGTTTCTGGAAGTTTACCAGAAATGTACTGCCCCTTTGCAACCGTAACTGACACACTCTCGTAACAAATATGGACAATCAGCTTAATATGCGTATTACATAATACGCATATTAAGCGTATTACTATATAGTTTAATACGCATATTAAACTATATCGTAGTTTTACAGGTTTATAGATCAAATTACTGAGTTTCACAGCATACTGCGTGGACCAGGTGAGGTTCGTGTTAACATGATGTATTTCCAGTTGTACGCATTTGAATGTATGACATAACCTCATGAAGCCAAAACATACACCAATACTTTCGACGTGAACGTTTTGAATCGATCACATCTGTGTTTATCTGACGCGCTCAAAGACGCAAGCATGTAATAACTGTGTGTCGTGTTTCGGGAAAAGGAATCATTTTTAAGAAGAGAGAAGATGGTGTTTGGTCGATTTTGTTTCATTTCACAAAAGACTCGTGGCATTTTGACAAAGGGGCCAACTTGTCTCAGTTTATTTCGTTTCCGCAAACTGAACCACGTTTTTTTTTTTTAAAGGCTTGTGGAAAATTGCAATGTTACTTTTTAGTAATTTTTAATTCTATTTAAGAGGGGGGAAAAATAGGAACAGAATTAACAATTGCTTTATTAATTCATATTGCATATGGAGTATATACATGATTGAACACTGACTCAGCATGGTTTTTAACAAATGACAATTAGAGAGAATACTGCAGTAATGCAGTAGACAGTCACTTAGATAAATATATTACACGGCAGGTTCTGCATGAGAAATCAGCAATGCAGGAAAACAGGAGCTTCATCTGTATCAGGGAAACCAGAGCACCCCTGTGGGAACCAGGCATGGGGTGGGAACTCACTGGTAGGGTCCCGGTAACCAGGTCTTCACCCATTGGGCCTGGTCAGGCACAGAAAGGAGAAACTACAAGGAGCTGGCCCCCTGTGGAGACACCAAGGACGGAGGAAGACATAAGGTGAAGAACAATAGGTGGTGGGGTGTTACCCGGTAAACCCAAACAGATAGTGAGGGTGAGATAAGAACATCTGGCGAGGAAAGCAGGTGGCATGATCTTCAGTGTGAAACTCTGGATGAGCTTTTCATCTGTCCCAGAGGAGGTTTAGGGATGTGGGTTCTAAATGGTCCAAAATTTTATCTTCCCTTGCCATCATGCGGACAAATGTGGCTAGTCTGGCTTGGTCTGGGGGGTCTCATGAAATTGTTGGATACCGGCAGGCCAGAGAGCCAGGACTTGCTGTGGTCCTGAAGCAAAAACGTAGATGTGAGAGGAGTTTGGGAAGACCATGGAGAAGTTATTTCAGGTGGCCTCAAGGAGGTTCCAGAACTTCATTCAGCTGATGAGGAGAAGGCAAGGCTTGGCCCCGGTGTACGGCAGGGGAGGAGAACTGCTGACCTGGACTAGGGACATTGTTGGCAGGTGATAGGAGCATTTTGAAGAACCCAAAAAGTTTGACTAGCATGGTCTCCATGGAGGAGGCAGTGTTGGATGACTAAGGAATTGGGGAGATGAACTTGGACATCAGAGGGGAGCTCTGAGTAGCCCCTTCGCATTGAAAGAAGTCAGATGAGGTGGTTTGGGAATCTGATCAGGATGCTCCCCGGATGCCTCCCATTAGCGGTTTTTATGGGTACATCCAAATGGTTGGAGGCCCCAGGATTGATCAAGAACACACTGACGGCACTACATGAATTGTCTGGTCTCAGAATGTCTTGTGGTGCCCCCAGGAGGAGCTTGAAGGCCGCGCTAGAGGGAGGGGTCCCGACCGCTTGGCCCAGTCTGCTGCCACCTTGACGTGGTTCTGGATGAGTGGAAGAAGATGGACACATGGATGGATGCTTTAAACAATTTCAAACAAATGTTTTAAAGGAATCCTCAGACATACGTCTCATGGTACTTCTCACAGAAATGTGTCACATCAGCGAACAAACCAAGATTTGCCAGCTAAGACGCCAAACTCCAAGCTTGAAATTAGGAGTCCTGCGACCGATGGGCAACGCCACATTGGCTCTGTCCACTTATTTTGCTCAACGTGAACAACCAACCTCAACTAATCAACCTTTAGATGCATAACTGGGTCAAAAATGACCCGGTGAGGCCGTTTTTCCTGCAACGTCTTCCTAATAAAAAGTTAGCATTTCATATTCCAGGTATTCCCAAAAGAAAACATGATTTTGATATGATGTCATTTAAAATCTTACTTTACTTTTTATACATTTCAAGAAATGGTAGTTTCTGTATCACTACCCAAAGTTCCATAATCGGATAAAAAATGACCTGTATTGGAGCCAATGCATTTTTGTGCCATTTTTTTTTTGTCATTGTTGTTTGTTTGAGCATGTTCCAAATGTTTAAAAGCGAAAAATGAAAATAGCTCCAACCCAAAATATTCCTGGGCTGCGCAATGCAAAACGCGACGTTAAACGATTGCTCTCAACAAAAAAAGGACAGAGACGGCACAAAAATGTGTTGGTTCTAATACGGGTCATTTTTGGGTCAAGTTTATTCAGTCTACCACCAATTTAAACTGGAACGGTGAAAGAATCCAGACTCTCATGTCTTGGTGTTTTGAATGCACAGCACCGTTACTTGTACTGCGCTACTCCCAACCCTGCATGTAGTAGTATAAGTCCCTCATGAAGGAAGGGAAGTTGTCGTTGCTGCTTGTGCGCAGGGCCTCCGCTGTGGCCATGATGGCCAGGGGAATGAGCAGCACCACGGCAGTTTTCCCCACATGCACGCCAGTCCTAATGGCTCCCAGCAGGCGCCTGCCGAAGGTGCGCAAAAAGCCCCTGATCTGACCCCCGGCGGATGGACGTTCAGGGAGGCTCCACTCGTCCTCAGATGAGTCCACTTGCTCGATGTCGCGGGCGAAAACCCTGGACACCTCGAGAAATTTGACCACTCCAACGTCCTTTTTATGTCTTTCACTATGTCCTTTCACCTTCCCGTCCGGCACATAGCCATTCCCTGTGGTCTCCTTCTCAATTCGGCACTGAAGGGCCCTCATCCCTCTCTTCAGGAACTGGATCTCCTGCCGTTGCATCGCTTCGGTTTTAGCCGACTGCTCCCTCAGCGCTTCATTCTCCCGCTGTATCCTCTTGTTCAGAGATTCACACGAGGCCAGCTTTTCGCTGCTGCTTTCAAACTGGCTCTGAAGGTCCTCCAGCTCTTTGTCGTGCAGCGCCAGCTTACCACTGAGGGACGCGTTCTCCTGGAGCAGACTCTTCTTCTTGTCTTCCAGCTGACTGATGAGCCTCGCGTTGCTCGCAATGTCGCCCTCCAGCTCCGTCACCTTCACCTCCAGCACTTTTATGTAGCTGTTGTTTTCCAGAGTTTTCTTCTCCAGTTCCTTGTCCCGCTGGGCCAGTTTCTCTCTGAGGGACAAATTCTCCTGACTCATGTAGTTCTTATTCACCCGGATTTGCTTTATTAGCGTCTTATGCCGGTCACAGCTGCTCTCCACTTTATGAATATGCTTCCTCAGCCACTGAATCTCCACTCGGTTCCGCTTGTTGAGAGATTCCAGTATCGTCACATTGCAGTCCACCTTGTTGTTTATCTCCCTCAGCTGCCTGCAGCTGATCTCCAGCTCGTACACTTTTATTTCGAGGTCCTGCATCTCGGGCGTCTCCGTCTCTTCTGACACGTAGAGGCATCTCCTGTTGTCCTCTGACATTCTTCGCCGGAGCCGCAAGAGTGGAATTTACACTCCAGCCAGGCCGCTCGGTCGCTCCTCCTGTGCGTTTGGGTCCGGTGTCTCGCAGCTCACTCGGTTGCTCGCGACGCGGCGCAGTCCATTTGCCTGAAATGTTCCTCTTTTGCGAAACTAAAAAGAACTCCGCATACAAGCTTTGCCCGGGATGCCGTTATGTCACAATATCCCTTTGATCTCTCTATTGCGTCATGAAAGCGCTCGCCTTTGATGCACCGAGCTCAGGTGGCTTTGAAGCCAAACGGGCGCCACACCTGGCCGGCCGTGCGCCCGCGGCACGCCGCCGTCAGACGCCCGCGCTCGGTTCAGATTTGGCTTTGGAGCTCATGATTTTGCGACAGAAGTGCCGCTCAGTGGTGGACTGGTGCCAAATTTTGTAGAGAAGCTCACTGAGATATGGGAGAGAGCAGTGCCAAGTTCCCCAATGAAGGTTCTTCGGCACACAGTCCCGCCCCCTCAAGAATTCCAGGGAATCTGAAAAGTCCCACCCCCCCATTGCTAGGTACTTTTTTTAGGGAAATTTTGGGGAAAGGAAGGAAGGAAAGTTTTTTTTGCCCAGGTATTTTCAGTGGAAATGCGCTGAGCTTCTTCAAAATCCTGGGTGAATGATGAAAGTTCCTGCATCATTTCATGTCATGGTCTTCTGCTTCCCGGAGAGAACCCACGCAGAAACGGGAGGAAGCTGGAGTACCCAGAGAGAACCCACGCAGACACGGGAGGAAGCTGGAGTACCCAGAGAGAACCCACGCAGACACGGGGAGAGCAAGCAAACTCCACATAGAAAAGGACAAAAAACCCAAAAGGTGGGGGGGGGGGGGTTTATTAGTTCCACTATTACACTTTTGACATGCAAATTTATGTCATTTACACTACAGGAAGTAAATGATTAAAGCATTCTGTACTGCTGTTTATCGAATAAAAGTACTAAATAACCTTGATTAAGTAACCTTGATTAAGTAACCTTGTTTAAGTATAATCTTATTTTTGATTTTATTAACACGCATATAGTATGCTGCTGGGTTTTTTTTTTTTTATTTATTGTGCATGCTTATATTTTTATGCCAGCTGGTAGAGCAGCTGTCCAGGATATCAGGTTACCAGTTGGTTCACTCCTCAGCTCCATCAGAGCCCAAGTGTCAGTGAGCAAGACGGTGAACCCCCGACTGGTCCTGGTGGGCTGGCCGGCCCCTTGAATGGCGGCCTCCATCATCCGTGCGTGAACGTGCGTGAATGGGTGAACGATATAACGATGCAAACGCAGCCCACCTACCATTTATCGACATCCAGCATGTTGTTGCGATTCATCTGTGTGGCGACACATGGAGGCAAAGCATAGAACCTTTTAATACATCAATTACAAAAATGCATCCATAACTTTTTGACTGTTTTTTTTAAGTGGTCTGCTTGAAAATCCCATTTTCTTTTAACAAACATGATTTACGTAAAAAGATAAATAACTGGCATATCAGATATATTATGTAAAAAGGGAACACATCACAATCACAGTTCTGCATGTTCCTCGGTTTTGGGGTGACTGTTCGGTACACAGAATAAAAATTAAAAAAAACAACATACCACAAGTCCCACATGCATCATTGTAGATTCCTTTTCATTTATTTTGAACATACAGTGATTCAAGTTACAGTTTGTTCCAGCTGCCCCCCGCCGTGGTTTGGGATGACCTGAGATGGTTGGCGCAGCGTGCGGTGTGCTGAACAGCGAACAAAACACACACTCGCACACGCACCCATCAGCCATAAGATTACGACCACCGCGTGTCCACCATAGAGTATAATACAACAGGCCTGCAATCAGTTCTCCCTTCAGGAGTTTTATGTTGAATTTCGACATGTTTGAATGGTTGTTATTGGGACAATTTGTGATGCTGGTCAACTGTACCGATCAGGGTGACCAAAATATTAGGGACCCCTCTCAGTGTAACCCAGTACAGTCCAACAGCGTCACAAACTACAGTCCCAATAACAATCATTCAAATATGTCAACACCTCTCTCACACACAATCACAATTCAACATAAATCATAAAATTGATTGCACGGCTGTTGTATTATACTCTGTGGTGAGCATGCGGTGGTTTTAATATCAAAGCTGGTTGGCGTGCTGGTTGGCGTGCTGTTTGGCGTAAGTCAAATTTTTTAAAATAAGACCATTAGCGACAAAAGTGGAACACAACTCCAATGTTATAAAAGTACAAAATTAAAAAAAAAATTAAAAATAAATCATTCGTATACATTAGCATAGACTCCGTTTGTTCCACTCATAAAACGATATAACTTAAACATCTAAGTTTAATACTCTCATATAACGCATGCGTGTCTGTAGGTGGCGCCGACCTCGGGCTGCCTTCTGCGGGCACAGGATGCGACCAAATGATGCGAAGCCGGGTTCCTCCACCGCGGCATGTGGGCATGTGGCTGCATGAATGCAAATGGCAACAACCTAGAATCTGCGGTCCCGTCTGTTTTGACATGTAGAGGCGTCTTCAGAGCAGCGGGGAGTTCTCGGTCGCGCTTCCCGATATACCGTTGGAATGACGCCGACGCGCCGTGCGTCGCCGCCCTTTTTTTGGAGCCTAACTGCGACGTCCATACCGTGACGGTTCGGTAACGTAACATCACGCATCACGACATCGTTATCATGGGGTTCCTCCCACTCCGAGGACTCAGCCTGAATGAGATAAGAGCGCACGTCTCACGCTCTCCCATGAAGGCTTTTACATTTGAAAGCCGCAGGTTTTGGTGTCAACTGACTGCACAGTCTACGGCTGCAATCGTTCTCTCCAGAGTTGGCGCCACGGCGGCGGGACGGTTCCGCTCCAAGAATTTCCGTTCTTCACCAAACAAGCGGGCACGCTTGTAAATTGTAATAGGACTCGAGCCTATAGAGAAATAAGTCCTTCACGCGGGAGGGGAGGCTTCCGTCGCAGCTGGAGGGCAGGCCCACCGCCGCGGACATGACCGCCACGGTCACAAGCAAAAGCAGGACAGTTTTTCCTATCCGCACACCGGTCCGAATGCCTCCCAGTAGGCGTCTTCCAAAGGAACGGAAAAACCCTTTGGTCTCCGGACTCTCGGCGGCCGGAGCGTCAGGCTGGATCTCCAGGTTCTTCACCTTGTCCTCCAGCACGTCTATGAAGCGGTCCTTCTCTGTCATCCTCCTCTCCAGCTGGTACTGAAGCTCTTTTATTTCTTTGTCGTGCAGGACCAGCTTGCCTCTGAGGGACACGTTCTCCTGAAATAGGTTCTTGCTCGTTTCCTCGATGTGCTTTGTGAGCTTAATGTGTCGTTCGGTCTCGTTCTCCAGGTCCCTCAACTTCTCCTCTAGCACGTTTATATAGTGGTCCTTTTCCACTATGTTGTTCTCGAGCTGCAGCTGAAGTTCTCCCCTGTCTTTGTCCTGCTGGGCCAGCGTGTCTCTGAGGGCCATATTATCTTCAAGCAGGTTGTTATTGCTCTCTTGGATTTGCTGGATGAGCCTCTTGTGCATCTCACCGTTGCTCTCCAGCTCTCTCACCTTCTCCTCCAGCACACTTACATAGCTGTCCTTTTCCGCTATTCTCTTCTCAAGTTGGACCTGGAGATCCCCCATTTCCTTGTCGTGCTGGGCCAGCTTCTCTCTGAAGGCCAGGTTCTCCTGGAACAGATTGTTCTTGTTCTCCTTGATCTGCTTGATGAGCCTCTTGTGCCTCTCGCTGTCGCTCTGCAGCAGCTTCACCTTCTCCTCCAGCACATTTATACAGCTGTCCTTCTCTGTCGATTTGGTCTCAAGCTGGTTGTGAAGGTCCCCCAGCTCCTTCTTCAGGGACTTGATCTCCTCCCGCTCTTTCACGTTGCCCTTTGCGGTTTGCTCCTTCAGCATTTCATTCTCTCGCTGTATCTTCTTGTTGAGGGACTCGCACAGGGCCAGCCTCTCAAAGTTGCTCTCGAGCTGGTACTGGAGATCCACCAGCTCCTTGTCGCGCTGCGCCAGCTTATTGGTGAGGGCCATGTTGGCCTGAATGACGTAGGTCTCATTTTCAATGGTTTTCTTTATCTGTGTCTTCTGCGTCTCGCACGTGCCCTTCAGCTTATCTATGAACTCCCTCAGCTTGTTAATGGCCACCAGGTTTTTCTTGTTCTGATACTCATGCACCTTCTCATCCCAGCCCAGCCGGACATTTATCTTCAGCTTCCGGCAGCTGTCCTCCAGCTCGTGCAGTTTTTGGTGAATCGACTGTATGTCAAGCGTCTCCGCCTCCTCGGACACGTAGAGGCGGCTCTCGTTGTCTCGAGACATGCTTAGCTCGAACTGTAAAGGGCTGACTTTCCAAACAAGTTGGGCCACTCTGTCGCTCCTCCCGCTGACTTTTATCAGGCGCAAGTCCGCTAATCAGTCCCGCTGAAAAGTGTCCATCGGCACCGGAAAATTTAGTTTTTGTGAGACCGAGAGCGCCCCGCAAACAAGTGCCGCAGGTGGTGATTTCAAGTCACAGTATCTCTGATGTCTTAGGTTGCTAAGGATCCGTCATCATCATGAAAGCGCCCGCCTTTGATGCGTTTGGGCGGCTTTGATGCATCATGGACACGCCGGGTCAGCAGAGAACGCGTCTGCAGGCCGCGGCACTCAAACCTCCCCTGCCTCCCTTTTCTCTCACTCTGGGTTGGGTAAGAAAAACTAGCGGCATAGAAAAATTGCATCTCACGCAAGCGAGATATTGAGAGGAACGCAAAAAAAAAAAAAAAAAAAGACGAGATAAAAACCCAAACCCTACAAGCTTTGATGTCACAACAGTACGACTTCATCAAGCAGCAGCCTCCACGGCTGGGGGAGGAAGCGCCGGCGGCAAAATCTGAAAAATCTGCAGTTCGTCGAATGGCCACTTGAGGCTGCTTCCAAAAGTGGGTCGCTTTTCAGTTCAGCCGGCATTTTTTTGGCACTTCCACTGACAAAAGTTGTGGATGGTACCAGAGAGACTCGACTGTCTGGTCCCGTCTTATCCGGGTCCGGGTCTCGGGGGCAGCAGTGGCCTGCCGTCCGATCCACGTTGCACCAGACCCTTGTGGTTCCTCCTGCAGGTGGTGGGCCTGCTGGAGGATGGACCCATGTCTCTGTCTTGGGCCCGGACCTGACCAGACCCCATGGATGAAGGTCCGGCTACCAGGTGCCTACCAACAGGCTCCTCCCCCAGGCCTGGTTTTCAGGGTGGTCCTCTGATGTCTTTCTTCCCATATCGGTCTTTATGGACCACTCTTTGCCTGACCCTTCACCCAAAACCACTTTGCCAAGGGAGACTCTACCAGGGGCTGCTGCCCCCGACAACACAGCTCCTGGGACCATTAGGACATTCAAGCCCCTCCAGCACCACAAGGTGTTGGTCCATGGGGAGAAACTGTACTGTACCATCCGGATTTTGGTAACCCCTCCTTTGGGGTACCCAGCACCCTGATCCTCTATCTAAAGGGTGGAGCTAGATACGCTACAGTGGCTGATTGGTCACACAGATTGAGACGCAACAGCGGGAATAAATCACAAACACAAATGCGGCATGTTTAAATACGTCATCGCATCAGCAGACGTTCCATTCAGCGAGGAACCACAAGGTTCTCCACCTGGCCTCTCAGGGAGGCCGCGGAGGGCTTCCAGCCAACGGCCGAGCAATGAAGGACCAGAAGCTAAAAGCTCTGCAGTGATTATCGTCACGTAAAAGACCAAAACAGCCAGAGTCTGTGGTCACGTGGAGGAGGTTCCACATGATGACCCCGCCTACCACGTATAGCACAGTCTGTGTATGAGACGCAAACTAGACCCAGGGTTTACCGTTCTAATGTGTAACATACCAAACTGAACTGAACCGAACTGAGCTGCTTGGTGGACACGGGGCTATGATCAGGTCCAGTCAAGTCAATTTTATAAATATTGTAAATAACAACAATAGTTCTCTCATAACTCCAAATAGGGCAGGTCAAGACCCCCGTGTCAAAATGGCCGACGGCGGAAACAAACGTGTTTACAGTCTGGTTCTAAAAACCCTTTTGGTCTCTGTAGCTGGTCTCCTTTTCATGACTACTGGCAAAGGGGGTGTTTTTAGAGAACTAAATCTAAATCTCATCAAAGTTTAGAATTGATGCGCAATTAAGGGCAGTAGAACATCTTCCAGACAGGAGGTTGTCTCTCAACATAATTCCCGGCATATGACTTCCTGCAGAGTCCACAGCCTGAAAAAAAAATGTTCTGAAGCCTTTTTCATACGGAAAGGTCCGTTTATAGAGACCCTCCAGCAGGCAGCTGGCTGTTCTCCTGATTCAATGTTCTGCTGTGTGAAGGAGGAACCATCAAATGTCAGAGTTAATTACGAACTCTGAGCACTCAAGTCAAGCTGAACCGCAACACATGACGGCGGCTGAGGCGGTTAGCCTGATCGCTAACAGCGCAAGCTAACCATTGAATCATCAAAACACATTAACCTTCCAGCTACATGACGAGTTCAGGGTTGTTCTGACCCGTTTGGACTCGCTGGCCTGCACATTTGCACCCAGACATCTTCAGGAGAACGTGACTGACCTTCATCTGCGGATCCCTTCGGCTGGTGTTGGGCCACCATGTCTTTACTTTCTTTCCCAGGTGAACAAAGCCCTCTTCTTCTTCGTAGGTTTTAATCGCAGAGTAACAATGCATACACGGCCGCCTACTGGACCGGCATTGTAACTGCAAGCTGAATTCGCAGATACTGCGCTTGTGAGCAAACGCCAACCGGCAGTGGCAAAAGCAGAACGTCGCATAATGATCGTAGGATAATGAACGTAGGATAATAATCGTAAGATAATAATCGTGGCGCCACAGGCCGAAACAAAGTCGGGAGATGCTTAAGAAACTTACACAAGATCACAAGAAGCTGAAGGACACAACGGTGTCCGACCGCCATATGACTACAGTCTGAGCAGCTCGAAGCCATTCTGGACCTCAGACCGCCATTCTGGACCTCAGACCGCCATTCTGGACCTCAGACCGCCATTCTGGACCTCAGACCGCCATTCTGGACCTCAGACCGCCATTCTGGCACCTGCTTGCTCGCGTTTATGAGCCGAGATACGCGGGAGGCGGTGGACCGGTGGAACGAAGGTAAATCACATAAATATCCACCGTTAAGTTTGCTACATTCTGTAACAGGAGTCAGCGGCACGCCGACTGTTTAGTGAGCCGAAAGCCTAATTAAGCTAATGCTAGTGCTAACCGGCCAAGGGGCTGATGCTAAAGCTAAATCACGAACAGAGAACTGGATGTGACGGTGTCGTCGCCGTGAGCTGAACGCTGATTTATGTATCGCGGACCGTACGGACTCGCCACAGGTGGAGGAAACGTTCTCAGGTGATATGACGACTCAAGACGGCAGGAACAGGAGGTCCAGACCGGCTCTCTGGCGGTCCTGGTCCCGCTTGTGCGGACACCCGGCCAGAAGCCCGAACTCTTTACTGACTTTTCCTGTCTTGTAAATCTCATGGCTCCTTGTTTTTGCACCTTTGGTTTTTCATTTATATTTTGGCATCAAAATTCAAGTACATCATAAGTACTGCGTAAGTTGGCTGCACGTAGAATTAGATTCACGTGGATAAGTGTGGTGGTGCAGTGCGGCTGCTTTCACGTCAGCCTGATCCGAATAAATTTTGTAGTACAGTGGAAACGCAAACTGCAGATTGCTGGGAATTCTTTTACCTGGAAATAAAAGTTCCTGGGAATATTGGTGGGAAAAGGGGCTATTGTAAAGCGGGACATTATGTTAGCGCTGCCCCGTCGTCCCCGTCTTGCAGAGGCCGGGTTCTCCTCCTGGTCTGAGCTTCGGTGCCCAGATGTTCTTGGTTTCTTACGGCCGTTTTTTTCCTCATGCAAACACTCGTCTCCTCCTCACAAAGACGCGCTCGCGTCCTCGCAGTTCCACGAGCCGTTTAGCCTCCATCCAAAGCGACGCACGTCTGGGACACTTTTCACGCGCCGACGGTGGAAGCCGCCCGGCCCGCCCCGCCAGGCGCCATCGGGCGCTCGGTATCTCGCTCGAGGACACTAGGGCACGGTCGCTGCTGGAGCGGAAGACCGAACCGGCAACCCTCCGATTC
>CAAKHG010023148.1:3257-13830 GCA_901007715.1 Dactylopterus volitans
CGCAATGAGAGTCCCCCTCGCCGAGGACCGTGACGCGTCGCGGTGAGCCGGCGTGGGCCGGTCGGCACCGGCGTGGGCCGGCCGGCATCGGCGTGGGCCGGCCGGCATCGGCGTGGGCCGGCCGGCATCGGCGTGGGCCGGTCGGCATCCCCGTGGGCCGGCCGGTTGGCATCGGCGTGGGCCGGTCGGCACCGGCGTGGGCCGGTCGGCACCGGCGTGGGCGTCTCTTCTTCTTCTGCTCAGATCGACAGTCGACTTGATTCCATTTTGCTACAATCTGAAAAGGCCATTAAACGTCTCATCGCATGTTTAGAACCTCCGCCGACCCCTCTGGCGGCGCCGGCGCTGGCGGTCTGGCGCCGATGGACACGTCCACGATTGGTGAGCTTCTTCCTGTCCGTTTATGGTCGCCAGCGCCACTCAGGTCGTTCTCTCCTCGCCGTGTTTGCGTGGCGGCGGCGGCGGCGAGCGAGCGAGCAGACGTGTTTTTGTGCGAATGTCCGTGACCCGTCCGCCATCTTCTCCAGCGATGCCACTGCGACATCTCACTCTGTTTACCTTCGTAAGGGTTCTGTTGTTTGGTTTTTTTCAATATGCGATTAAAGATTAAAGAGGAAACGGGAACGAGGGAGTGTAGTTTCGCTGCGGTACGGAAGCCCGGCGCGGCCAAACTCGCAATAAGTTTTTTTATGCAGCATTAAAACGAAAATATGAATTTAATTTAGAAAAATTGATTTAATTTCAGTCATGAGCCACTTTCGGGCTCCGGCCGACAAAGACAAGAACTCATATTTCAAAAAGACATCAACAGACACGTCTGTATTTTGTCGCAGTGCCGTGATTGGTCGATATTTTTATTATTACTCATCATATTGGAACTTTATTTATTGATGATGAGTTGACAGCTTGTGTTTTCTTTTGAAACTTTGTCTTCAAAATTTTGACAATATTACAATTCTTTTCTTTATTGACATCTGTGATTTTGTTACTTTGACGTAGTTTATTGTGATTTTTTTTTCTCCAAATTTCTGCTTTGTGATTCTCATGTTGAGGCTTTTTCTTTCGTCGGGTTGTGACATTTTCTTTCCCTCATCATTGAACACTATATTATGAGTTTTTATTAAAACCGTAAGGGCACAACAACTTTTTTCTTTAGCAATCATAATTATTACAATTATGATAATTATCATCCTGATACTTTGCCTTTCATGACACTTTAATATGAAAAAGCATAATTTCTGACAGCAGGATCGATAACTGACGTGCTGAATGGAATTGGGGAGGAGGTTGGGTTTTTTTCTCTTTTTTTCCAGTTTTGTTTTCCTGGTCATCACTAATATTCACAATTCTGCCTCTCTTTTTTTCCGTTTTGCTCATTTTTCTTTTTGATACCACTGAAGCAGGAGGGAACACAGTAGTGACAGTATTTATTTATGTTTTATAATTAACCTTTTTTTTTGTCGTTGTGCGTTGCGTCATGGCAACGCCGCACCAACAAAACACCAAGTTTACACCATTATCGTCATTATTATTATTATTATTGTTATTGTTATTAGCTGACGCTGTAGTCGTGAGTATAGCTGGAGGCGTGTATGGAGTGGTGTGTTTAAATAAAGGTTACATTGAATGACAGGACATGTTGTCATATATGTCTCCTTGGTTTTCCGCCTCTTCCTCATTTCACATTTCAGTCCCAACAGCTGTTGTGATTTTCTTCTTCTCTGCTGCTGAAGTTTGTTGTGGTGAGAAATGACAGTGGAAGACGAAAAACAACAATAAACAAGTGAACAAAAGTTTCTCGGAATCCAGGTTCGTTATTCCTCCACACAAACGCACCCGTAACATGATGATAAATTGTCATTATTATGATTATTATTATTAATATTAAGCAACAGGCAGATTAATTTTATGTGACTTCGATGCAGTGAGTCGTTTAGTCGCCCCCTGGTGGCCAGAGACATAACAAGATTGTCTGAATCTCCACACCAGAAAGGCTGCAAACTGGTTTTTCAGTTTTAGCCGGCCCACCAGCAGAAAGGGGGCGGGGTTTCTTCTCAAAGTGCAGCCAATCAGCCACCCGAGGAGGCGCAATGCATTGTGGGACTGTTGAGAATCTCCAGCCGGCTGTCGGTGACATGCTCCAGTCTTTGTGACATCGCATTTAGTTCGTGTTCAGAAAAACATATAAATTAATCTGTTGGGTTATTTTTTTTTTAAATAACCATGAAGTTCCCCAGTATGTGGTCAGCTTATATATTTGAATATGACCTTTAACCTTTGGTTCCACTGCTATGCAATTAACGCTTAGATGCATAAGTGGGTCAAAAATGACCTAGTGAGGTCGCTGTCTTGGAATATCTTCGCAATGAGAAGTTTTTTTATCATTTCATTTTCCAGATATTCCTCCAAAAAAAAAATTATATGCTTCCATTAAAGATTTAATTTACCTTTTATACATTTTGAGAAATTTTAGTTTTCTTGTATGGCTACCTCGAGCCTCCGCAACTGTTAATTAGAATCAGTGCATTTTTGTGCCATTTTTGTCAAAAAATATCATTTATGTTTTGTCAACATTTCACTGTTGCCGCGGTCTCTTTCTTTGATCATTATTGGTATTATTGCATATTACTTTTTAAAAATGTTTGAACATGTTCAAACTCAAACACGTAACATAACAGAAGTGATTATTCTTAACAAAAATGACAGAAATGGCACAAAAAAAACCAACAACCCCACATTGATTCTTACACGGGTCATTTTTGACCCACTTACGGAAGCCTGATGGGTCCAATCGCTCGTGCATCTGAGGGCCAAACATGCGGCGGTCATAATGTTACACGTGTGTGTGTGTGTGTGTGTGTGTGTGTGTGTGTGTGTGTGTGTGGCGTCACCACATGGCGGCGCCAGTGAACAGGCCCACGCCGCCGAGGCGTGAAACCCGAGCGTCCCGGGACAGGTGGCGACGTCACCCGTCAGTCACCTGACCTCAAACAAACAGTTGAGCTTCACCGCTGAGGTCGACCACTATGTGGCGTCGGGAGGTTCAAGGGCAGCGTGTGTGTGTGTGTGTGGGTGTGTGTGCGTGTGTGTGTGTTGGGGGGCGGGTGGGTGGCGCTCCATTTATAGACACAGTGTACATGGAGCGAGTCAGTGAGGCACATGTGAATCCAGCTGCCGCTCAGACCACAGTCGCCTCCGCCGCGCCGAATCCTCGCCGTCGCCGTCGCTACTTACCTCGGAGAACTTCTGGAGAAGGACGGGAAGGTCTTCTTGAAGCAGGTTGGTTCTGACTGTTGCTCCTGGCTGGTCGCAGCGGGTCCAGACCCTCCGGACCCGCCTCCTGTCCAGACCTCCACCACCTACACGACGACGCGGATCGCAGTCGCTGGTTTTGCTTTTGCGATCAGTCGTTTGTTTGTTTGTTTGTTTGTTTGTTTGTTTGTTTGATCCTGATTGTTCACAGTTGAGGGGTCGGTCGGATGAGCAGTCACACGCTCTGACAGCTGCGGCCCCGTGCCGCCGCCGCCGCCGGCTGCGAGGCGTTCCTAATATTCCGATCCGTGTGGAGCGGCTGCCGCGTGCAGAGAGCGGGCGTTAATCAGGATTCAGCCGCGAACGGGGCCGTGCGTCGGCAGCTAAGCTAACCGAGCTAACGGTTCAGCCGCAGGACATCCACCTCAGCTGGACACCGGTGGAGCCAAAAGCTCTCCGTCTCCCCCCGGTGGCTGTCCGCGACGTAGGTCGTAAACCCCGCCTCCCCCCATGTTAGTGGGCGGGACAAACTAAAAACGTCAACACCGTACAAATTATCCTCACATTTCAGGCTCTTTATTTATCACACGGATGTTTGTTCAAGCGTTCGTTTTTCCGATTAGTTTGGTCAGATCTGTAAAATAAAGTAAGAAAAAAGGGGCGTGGCTTCACGACTGACAGCTGCTCCTGAGTGAAATACAGGAAGCGGCTTATGTTTTTGAATCCTGCGTAAGAAAGTGGAGAGGACGCGTGACACCGACTTTCCAGAACCGCTGTTGTTTGCCTGTGTAAACTAGAATCTCCGCCCCCACGGTTGTTTCCCCTCCACCAGCCAATCAGGTGGCAGCTAGCTAACCCGTCTGTCCATCGTCTCTGCAGTGAGACTTTGAATGAGTTGCTTGAGACGTGTTGAGTAGAAAAAATGTCACCACTTCCTCCTTCCTGACCTCGACTTATGACCAGCGATGTCACGCTTTGATCAAAGGTTACATTTGTACCACATTGGAAGACCTCCCCTCCAGACGGTCGCTGGACGGGGCGGAGCTCAGTAAAGTTGACCCTTGACCTTTTACATATAAAATGTCAACAAACCAAGAGGTATCTCGCAACAACAAAGCAACAGTTGGGTAAAAGTATTTTAAAAAATAAAATAAAATAACATCCTAGCAGTCATCTCAGATTAGTTTGTGACCTTTTGGAGGGGTCGCGACCCCGATGCTGAGCTCCCCCGGCCCCCTCAAATGAGTGAAACCACACGCAGCCACTCTTTCACTGCGAAGCAACTCCAGGAGCTGAGTGTGCAAGCCGTGCTTTTAAGTGAAACCGTGTGTGTGTGTGTGTGTGTGTGTGTGTGTGTGTGTGTGTTTGCGAGCAAACACGTGTCCTCTACCAGCTGAGTAACCACAGCTGTGCACGCTGCCACCCGTCAGAGTTCAGGTCGGCCCCGCGCTGCCTCGGTGCCGCTGGACTCCGCCGGTTCCGTCCGTTTTGCGTGTGACTGACCTGCCTGGCGGCGTTTCCGGAGCTAAGGTCCATCTAACCGGCGCCGGACCGCCGCCATGGTGTGGTTATCGCCGTTTCCACCAAGCGGTTCGGTTCTGTACGTTCCGCATCAGAACGGTGATCCCTGGATCCAGTTGGTTAGGGGGAGGGGCCTATAGGTGGGCACCTGGTGGCCGGGCCTTCACCCATGGGGTTCGCTCAGGTCCGGCCCGAGGCAGAGACATGGGTCCGTCTTCCAGCAGGCCCCCCACCTGGAGGAGGAACCATATGGGTCTGGTGCGATGTGGATCAGTCAGCAGGCCACTGCTGCCCCCCGAGACCCGGACCCGGATAAGCGGATGAAGACTAGATGAGACGCGTTTGTGTTTAAGGTCGATTCATCAGGTTGATGAACCTGTTTTCCTTTTTTTTTGATGTGTGATTAAAGATAAGAGAGAAAACAAGAGTGAGGGACTGTAGGCTCGCTGCCGTACGGAAGCCCGGAACGGCCAAACTCGCAGCGGGTTTGTTGTGCCGCAATTAAAACGAAAATACAGATTTAATTTGATTTTGAAAAATTAATTTAATTTCAATCTTGAGCCGCTTTCAGCCTCCAGCCATCGAAGACAAGAACCCCTATTTCAAAAAGACATTCTACGTTTGTCGGAGCTCAGTGATTGGTCGATATTCTCACCATTACTTGTAATATAGGAACTTTATTTATTGATGATGAGTTGACAACTTGTGTTTTCTTTTGAAACTTTGGCTTTAAAATTTTGATACTATTACGATGTTAGTTTGACGTAGTTTTTCTTTTAAAAAAAAAGCGTTTTTCACCAGGTTGTGACACTTTTTTCATCATTAAACATTATGTTGTGACTTTTTTATCAAAATCATAAGAGCAAAACAACTTTTTTTTTCCTTTAGCACTCACAGTTATTTGAATTATGATAATTATCATCCTGATATTTTGTCTTTCATGACACTTTGATATGAAACTGCGTTATAATTTCTGATAGCAGGTTTTTTTGGGTTATTTTTTTCCAGTTTTGTTTTACGTGTGTGTTGCGTCATGGCAACACACACCAAGTCTGTTCACCATTGTTGTTGCTAGCTGATGCTGTAGCTATGAGTGTAGCTGTGTGTGTGTGTTTGCGCGTGTGTGTGGAGCGGCGTGTTTAAATAAAGGTTACATTAAACGTCAGGACATGTGGTCACACTCTGCTTTTCTCCCGTTTGGTTCCAGCCGCCACCCTCGCCTTCGCCCTCGCCTCCGCCCTCGCCTTCGCCCTCGCCGTTGCCCTCGCCTTCGCCCTCGCCTTCGCCCTCGCCTTCGCCCTCACCGCCGCCGCCCTCGCCCGCTCGCCCCCGCCGTCGTGGTCGTCATGGCTCCCAGCCTGGCTCAGGCCTACCGGAGGAGGTGGTGGATGGCCGTCACCGCCATCATCGAGAACCTGCTCTTCTCCGCGGTGCTGCTGGGTTGGGCGTCGCTGCTCATCATGCTGAAGAATGAAGGCTTCTACTCGCACCTCTGCAGCGGTGAGTCGGCGGCGCTTCCTCTGATTGGCTGCCGGGCCAATTAACTGTTAGTTGGGTTTTTTGGGGGTTTTTTTGGTTCTCAGGCGGATTTAAAGGTTCTCGCAGTTCCACCAGCACATGTGGACACTTGATGAGATGGATCCTGGTCTGACTCAAATCCTAAATGATGGGATGTGGAGCCTCGCTGGAGACTTAACGAGGGCTTAACCAGGTCACTCAAAATTCAAAGTTCTGTCGGGAGGCGGGAATGGCTGACAATTGAAAACGTGATGACATCACACCATTAGCATGATTTAAAATCGTTAGCGCCTCCTTCATGTGAATCGCGGCAAATAACTAAACATGAGCTTTTGTAATGTACAATTCATATTTGCATTCTAAGCTACAGGAGGGTTCATTAAACAGGTTTGTGGTTCTCATGGTTAAAAAAAATAAATAAAAATTTTTATGTTTTTGTCTTAATACAGTAATTAAAAATGGAAAAAAATCTGTAAAATTGCATTTGGGAAGTTGTGCTGGAAAATAAAATGAAACCAAATAAGGCGACGATAAAATAAAAATGGCCAATTACAACGACTCGACTCCAGAGGGGTAAGAAGATCGACTTACTTAATTCCCTCCAGGATTAATAGTTTAAAAGTATTTCTGATGCTGATTCTGACTGACTTATGTTACAGGATAGTTCACAGATTTGTCAGTGATCAATAGAAGAAATAAAAAATCTGAAAAAAAGGAGCCTGCGAAGCCACCCATCCTGTTACCATGGCACCAAAGCATCTGAAACCTTTGATTTTGGGGATTTTTTGGCCAAACCGCCATCAAAGATCAGTTGATGAACTCGATATCTCGAGACAAACCGAGTTTCACTGTTTACAGCCAGATTAACCCTCCGCGACAAAACACGCATCCGTAAGAAACGCGGCTCTCCTGACTGGCGGCTGAACGTCTCTTAAAGCAGAGAACGGCAGCGCCAACGCCAACGCCAACGCCAACGCCACCCTGCCGGAGAGCCGCCACTGGCCCAGCTGTGTGGAGCAGGAGGAGATGCTGAACCTGGGCTTCACCATCGGCTCGTTCCTGCTGAGCGCCGCCACCCTGCCGCTGGGGATTCTGATGGACAGATACGGGCCGCGCCCGCTCAGGCTCATCGGCAGGTGGGAGGACGCCGGCGTGGGCGCGGGTGCGGGCGGGGGCGGGGCCGTGGTTGGGGGCGGGGCCGTGGTCGCGGGTGCGGGCGCGGGCGCAGCCTTTCTCACCACGCGGGCGCTGGGCCTCGTGCGCTCTGACCTCGCATGTCCGCCTGTGTTTCAGCGCCTGCTTTGCGGCCTCGTGCGCCATGATCGCCGTCGCGGCGTACGACCCTCAAGGTAAGGAGTCGGGGTCCCCAGAAACACTCACACTCACAAAAATTTTTAAAAATCATTTAAATTTTTTTCTATACTTTTTTTCAACTATAAGATAAGATAAAATAAAAAAAAACGTTTTTTTATTCATTTTTAATTTTTTTTGTCATAATGGCGCCCTCTATTTTAACAAGAAAAACAAAAAATACGAATGCTAAGTCGCCTTGTATATATCAATAAATTATAACAACATTGATTTTGATGCATTATTATTTTTTGAGCGGTCTGTTTCAAAAACTCACATTTGGGGCCCCTATATTAGCTCTGCTGCCAACTAGTGGTTAAATGTGTAATTTCATGAAAAAAATGTTCAAAGATTCCATTTCAGCCCAGAGGCCCAGATCCTGAAGGCAGCCACAGGGATCAGCTAATGTGATGATAAACGGGATTATATCCCAAAAAAATGTGGTGTTAGTGGGTGTCAGCGGGGACCTGTTTGAGCCAAGACTCCGGTGTGTGTGTGTGTGTGTGTGTGTGTGTGTGTGTGTGTGTGTGTGTGTGAAGGACCTGGAACCTTTAAACCGTGAAGGTGTGATGAGACGTCAGGTTACAGTTTTCTAACCATTAACTCTTGTAAAATCTCAGGCACGTTCGCATCACCAGAGGCAAAAATATTATATTAGAAATTAAAAAGTGGCTAAAAGTGACTCAGTCAGGGCCCCGGAACCCTGATCTGATCACTGATCTTCACTGAGCTTTTAGATGTTACAGTTTAACACAGCGACCTTCTGCTGCAGCTGCATGTTGGGTTCTAAGGTGGGGTTCTAACGTTGGGTTCCATGTGTTCCATCAGTGCTGTCCGCCCTCATCTTCTTGGCTGTGTCCTTTAATGGCTTTGGAGGGATCTGCCTGACCTTCACCTCCCTCACGGTACGATGCCTCATCTCTCAGCTCGCTCCTCTGCTTCTCGGCTCAGAACTGTCCGAATTAGCCATCAGCCAATGGGAGTTGAACACGCTCGTGGGGGGCCGGCGGGCCGGCGGACCGGCGGGCCGGCGGACCGGGGTCACTTAGCCAGAATCTCAGTCCAACTCAAATGCATAACATGCAGGATGCACGCAGCCGTAGTGTCAGCAGCAGGAGATACGTCCTGCTGCTGACACGTATCTCCTTAAGTAAAAGTTATTCTGAAGCCGGGGGGCGGGAGGTATAGCTCAAGGTATATGTAAAGGTATAGCTAAAAGTATATGTAAATGTTTATGTAAAGGTATAGCTAAAGTGATATGTAAAGGTTTATGTAAAGGTACAGCTAAAGGTATATGTAAAAGTTTATGCAAAGGTATAGCAAAGGCATATGTAAAGGTTTATATAAAGGTATAGCTAAAAGTATATGTAAATGTTTACGTAAAGGTATAGCTAAAGGTATATGTAAAGGTTTATGTAAAGGTATAGTTAAAAGTATATGTAAATGTTTGTGTAAAGGTATAGCTAAAAGTATATGTAAATGTTTACGTAAAGGTACAGCTAAAGGTAAATGTAAAGGTATAGCTAAAGTGATATTTAAAGGTTAATGTAAAGGTACAGCTAAAGGTATATGTAAAGGTCTATGTCACGATATAGCTAAAAGTGTATGTAAATGTTTATGTACAGGTATAGCTAAAGGTATATGTAAAGGTTTATGTCAAGATATAGCTAAAAGTGTATGTAAATGTTTATGTAGAGGTATAGTTAAAGGTATATATATAAATGTTTACGTCAAGGTATAGCTAAAAGTATATATAGATGTTTAAGTAAATGTATAACTAAAGGTATAGCTAAAGGTTTATGTAAAGGAATATGTAATGGTAAAATTAAAGGTATATGTAAAGCTTTATCTAAAGGCATATGTCAAAGTATATGTAAAGGTGTAGCCAAAGGTACATGTGAAGATTTATGTCAATGTTTATGGAAGGGTTTACGTAGGTATATCTAAAGCCATATGTAAAGCTGTGTCTGAAGGTATATGTAAAGTTTTATGTAAGGGCATGTGTAAAGGTATCGGCTGCTGATGACGCCATACTTGATTCTCAGATACTTCGGTGTTGCGATTAGCCAATCAGCACAGCTTCGCTCCCCCGTCTCCTCCCTCTTTAGAAGCCGAGTTTGGTGAAAAGTCAATAGGTCGAGCTTAATTTTAGCTCCGCCCCCTGCGTCAGCCAATGTTGGGTCGCTCTTGAGGACTCTTCATTCCAGTCTGATCGCAGCATGGTCCGCGACCCGCCTGTAACCATGGCAACATCAACACCACAGCTGCCTGAGCTTCGCTATCGACGGGATGACGCGGCGACAGAAGAAAAACAGAAGCACCCTTGGCTGACCGGAGCCCTTCCTCAATCTGATTGGAGGAATGGAGCCCGAGAAGCAGCCAATGTGGGGCCGTCCCTCATCGGGCGCCGCCACGCGGGCGTGTCCTTGAACGTATGAGCAGAGAGCCGCTGGGAATCATGGGAAGCGAGACTCGGGACGACGGCGGGCGCTGAAACAGGTGGACCGCGAGGTCACGGGGTCGCACTGCCGCTTGGGCCGACTGTGGGCGGAGTCTGAACGCTGTGACGTCTCCGTGGAAACACAACACTCGGCTTCAGCGTCCTCTGTGTGTGTGTGTGTGTGTGTGTGTGTGTGTGTGTGTGTGTGTGTGTGTGTGTGTGTGTGTGTGGATTCCGGTGAGCAGCACATGCTGTCCCACCTGTTCTAAATTCTGGTTTGGCCTCTGAGCCAATCAGAAAGCTGGATGGTCAACACACCCTTGCACTCTCTCTCTTTTCCTTCCTCTTCCTGGACCTAGACCAGGTCCTGGACTTTACGTGTTCATTTTGGCTTCAGTGCTGGTGTGTGTGTGTGTGTGTGTGTGTATGTGTGTGTGTATGTTATCTGGTTGATAAGTGCTTACATAACTCCTGATGCAGACGTGGGCTAAG
>CAAKHG010023149.1:0-12306 GCA_901007715.1 Dactylopterus volitans
GTGGCCATTTACACCGCGACCCCTGTGACCCCAACGACTCGCGTGTGACCTCGGCGACCTGCACGGCGTCTCCGGAGTATAAAAATGTCCCCGTCTCATCCTGATGGACGTTTGTCTCAGGATCACACACACAACCACACACACACTTGCTGTGTGACGTCAGCGTCACACTCTGACCTTTGACCTTGGACCACCAGAATCAATTCGGCTCATCCCCCGAGCTCGAGCGATGCGCCATGAAACATTTGAAGACAGCGATTTTGACCTTTGACCTTCTAGGTGGCCCGAGCACAACCTGACCTTCATGCCAAATCTGAACGCCTGGATGATACCAGCCACACTGAAGGTGACCTTTGACCTTTTTGGTTTGATCTACTCATTTACACATTTGTGTGGAATTTTGTCTTAGGCCAGAAATGTGTTTTGTGAGGCCACGGTGATCTTGACCTTTGACCTCTTGACCACCAACTGTCATCAGTTCACGTTTGGATGTTCTCGCCAAACCAGGGTGCTTTTGGTCCTGTTCACAATACAGGGACAGACTTGAGGTTGCAAAGACACCGACCTTTGACCTTTTGACCACCAGAACCTAAACGCATGTATAAACAAACATATAAATGCAGGTCTATTCCACGTGTCCTTGAATCCATGTGGACGTTTCGGCCTAATCTGAGGACCTTTTCTTGCAGAATCCTGAGACGTCGCTTTCACACCAACGCACCCATCCGCACGGAGCCCCATGGAAACCGTCGCCAGGCGGCCACTTACGCCACGACCCAGGCGACCCCGGTGACCCCGCATGTGATCTCAGTGACTCTCCACGGCCCCACGAGAGGTCGGCTGGCCGGGGGAATCTCCTCCAATCGTTTATCCGAGAGCATCTTTGCTGGTCGGGGTCGAGCTGCCTCCGCGTGACGCGTTCAAAGACGCGCGGATTCTTTGAGTGTCGCTTGTGACGAAGCCTCGGGATTATTTGGGGCTCAGAGACTGACAGGACGCGAACGCAGGCAAATTACTAGCGGAATTACTGGCGTTCATTTTCCACCATCATCATCATCATCATCATCATCATCATCGCCATCATCATCCTGATCAGTCTCACCTGGGCCTGAAGGAGGCGTCCCGACATCCCGACCCCTAAAAAAAATCCACACTTGCAGGGCTGTCAGTCATAGAGCAGGATGAAGGAGCGGGTGTGACGACAGCGGCGTTCCCGCGGCCATGCAGCCATGCTTCTGCTCGCTCGCCGCCGCCACACACACACACACACACGCGCGCCGGGCTGGAGTGGGGAAACCAAAGAGCAGTGATGCGCTTTCACTGGGAGCAGGTTTCCCCTTCGCTAATCTGATTACGGCGGGGCGGATTGAGGCGCTCAAGCACGCAAAAGGTCCTGGAAAAGTCTGGAGACGCAGGAAATCTGGCCGCGGCGGACATTTCTATTCCCGTACACGTAAACCTCTTAGAAGAGAACCGAAAAAAGAAGAAGGAGGAGGAGGAGAAGAAGAAGAAGAACAGAGGGAGTCTGTAATCCGGATGGTTGAAAGTCACCGCGATCCAATTATCATCCTGTTCTCAGACAATAACAAGATCAGATCCATCAAACAAGTTAATAAGTTTGACCGGCTGAGTCCGAGAGGGTGAATGGAAGCGTCAGGAGCCACGTGGGGATAATTGCTGCAGACGTACGCGGACAAACGCCCCGGAAACCTGCGGAAGGTTCATTCTTCTGCTTTTGGATTTTCAGCCGCCGCACAAAACAAGACTCAGATGATGTGGGGACACACAGGATCTGCCGGGGTTCCACCTTTGAGAAACACCGGGACCTGAACTAGATGAGCAGGATGTGAGGAGCCGTAACCATGGTTTCAGGATTTTTATGGTGTTGTTATACTCTATATATCAATATATACACCCATCAGCCATAAGATTACGACCAGCGCGTGTCCACCATAGAGTATAATACAACACATCAGCCATAAGATTACGACCAGCGCGTGTCCACCATAGAGTATAATACAACAGCCCTGCAATCAGTTCTCCCTTCAGGAGGAGTTTTATGTTGGATTGTGATTGAATGTGTGTGAGAGAGGTGTTGACATGTTTGGATGGTTGTTATTGGGACTGTAGTTTGTGACGCTGTTGGACTGTACTGGGTTACACTGGGAGGGGTCCCTAATATTCTGGTCCCTCGGCTCATATGCAGCCTGACCGATTTATCAGCCGATGTTTGCGTGTCTCTGACATGTCAGCTTTGCGTAAAAATGGCCGATATGTGCCTGACCGATATCTGTGTGTGCCAGACATATCTGATTCAGCAAAACAATGTCTAAAATGTACTACAAGAAGTGTAGTAGTAGTAGTACTTTTTTTTTACAAAAGTAATATTGGATTACTGCGATTCCTCACTATCAGGAAGCCCAAACAATTCTCTTAAGACTCTCCAGTTGGTCCAGGATGCTGCTGCATGTGTTCTAAAAAGAACCAGGAGAAGAGATCACATTTCTCCAGTATCGGCTTCTCTGCACTGGCTGCCAATAAAATCCAGAATAGAATTCAAAATCCTCCTCCTTACTTATAAAGCCCTTAATGGTCTGGCACCATCTTAAACAGATAATAGAACTTAATTACCCAACTAGGAAGCTGCGCTCCCCGAATGCAGGCCTACTCGTGGTTCCTGGAATCGCTAAAAGTAGAAGCAGAAGCAGAACCTTCAGCTATCAGGCCCCTCTCCAGTGGAACCATCTCCAGCTATCAGGTTCCTCTCCTGTGTTCCTCTCTCTCTCACTCTCTCTCTCTAGGCAGATGGCTCCGCCCACCTCAAGCCAGGCTCTGTTCAAGGTTTCTGCCTGTAAAAGGGGAGTTTTTCCTCGCCGCTGTCGCCGAGGTCTCATGGGGGAACTGTTGGGTCTCTGTAAGTTAAAGAGTCGGTCTGGGCCTGCTCTACTCGGATAGCGTCAGGAGAACCTTGGTTGTTATTTGATGCTTTATGAATAAAACTGACTTGACTTGTAAACGTAGCAGTAGTGTTACTTGCAGTTGCAGCAGTAGTAGTACAAGAGGTAACAGTAGTAGTAGAACTTGTAAAAGTTGTAGTAGCAGCAGTAGTCTTGGTAGTAGCAGGAGCACGAGAAGTTGCATTAGCAGTAGTCGTACTAGTAGCAGTCGGAGGAGTTGTGTGCCACTCATACGCATCAGGATGACCAGAATATTAGGGACCCCTCCCAGTGTGACCCAGTACAGTCCAACAACAGCGTCACAAACTACAGTCCCAATAACAATCATCCAAACATGTCAACACCTCTCTCACACACATTCAATCACAATCCAACATAAAACTCCTCCTGAAGGGAGAACTGATTGCAGGGCTGTTGTATTATACTCTATGGTGGACACGCGGTGGTCGTAATGTTATGGCTGATGGGTGTATATATTATGTACAGTAACATGTGTTATACATAGTATGTGCAGCCCAGCAGTCAGAACTAAAATCACATATTTAAATGCTTTTACTATATATCTGTTATGTTCTGAAAATCTGAAAACCTAAAAATTAACATATATAGTACCTAAATGAAGGCATTCATATATGAATATATAACAATTATACAATTACAATTAATTCTAGAAATACATATATACCACAAATTTATATTATGTGTATTTTATGTTATATATTTTCGTAGCAGTGTCATGTTAAATGCTGTCAAATTGCTACCTGAACTAGCAAAAAAGAGGACGCGTTTCCTGCAGTAAATGTGTGTCAGTGGATGTCATGAACACTTTTAAAGCGCCAAGATTAAAATCACCTCTGTTCATGTCGATCGCAGAGTTCCGAGAACGCTTCAGAAGCTTTGAAAGGTGTGAAAACTCGAACCAACTCTCCATTGACTTCACCTCTGTCGTTTAGCCGCTGTTTTTCTCGCTCGTGGCTCGGCCTTTGCTTCGCGGCTCTTACTCTGAAACGTCTCCGCTTCCGCCGGCTCCTTCCGGCGCCACACGTTCCTCCTCCGACGCTCTGCGAGGGCCTTTCCTTTTTGGTTCCGCTCTCACTGGCGCAAACATGGCGGCGGAGGGAGACGTCGACTTGGACCTGGAGGCGGAGGAGAACTGCACCGGGAAGCCGGCGGAGAAGCCGCGGAAGCATGACAGCGGCGCGGCGGACCTGGAGCGGGTGACGGACTACGCGGAGGAGAAGGAGATCTCCAGCTCCGACCTGGAGACGGTGAGGGCGGCCGGCGGCCGGCGAGCATGCGGCCGGTGCCCGCTGCACCGCCGGTGGCGCGGCGCCGACCCCGACCCGGGCGGCTCTGCTGGACCTCCAGCACCGTTCGGGAGTCACGCTCAACTTCAGCGGCTCCTCCGGGGGGTTCCGGGTCTTTCCCGGTTGAGCTGCCGGTGATCGGTGGCAGCCGTTTTAGCGTTAGCGGCTAAGCTAACTAGCCAAAACAGCAGTGAGGCTCGTAAAGCGGCAGCAGCGATCATTCCGGTGTTAGAAAACAGCACCGAAACGTCAAGTATCAATGTGTAGAGATGCGATATAGATAATAGTAATAATAATAATAAAGGAGCAATAACAGCGTGGCCACAGGCGAGTTCACGGCCCTCCGTCATCACAACAGTGACGTCAGTCATTAAAATCCACATGGGAGCCGTTACCCCCTCCAGCCCCCCCCCCCCCCCCCCCCCCCCCCCCCCCCCCCCCCCCTTCCCCCACAGCAGGAGGTATTGGGGTTATAGCTTTGACTGCCAATCACCTAAAACATGAGAAAAACCCCAAGTTCACCGGCCTCTGAAATATTATATCCCAGTTTCCCAATATTAAATGGATGCACTTTTTTTTTTAGCATACTTGAATAATATTGACAATGTGGTCCAGATGCCTCTGAAATGATTGGCTGGGCAGATGTGGTTGGCGGGGCAGATGTGGTTGGCGGGGCAGATGTGATTGGCTGGGCTGATGTGATTGGCTGGGCCGTCTGTTGGAACGGTGTCATTCTTATTACATTTTGCACATTTTTCCCATATTCACACGCATCGTGTCTGTGCGCACGGATGAGGGAAGGTCACCCACTGGGTTGCCATGGTTACAGAAATGTAAATTAAAAGTATCAACACAATATGATATTATACTAATTCTTAGGGTAATCATATATTTGCAGATATCAGGAAGTCTGTAACATTGTGATTTTGATTCGATTCAGTAGGCCGCGATCAATCGTTGATATCGTAAACCAGCCGTTACATTTATGTCTCCAAAAAACAGCTAAAATGAAAACTGGAAAGATAAAAGCACTTCCTGCTCACGATAACGTGCCGCATTTCTCATGTTTGGGTGCAAACGTATTTCATCATTCAGCCTTGAAGAGCAGCAGAGCGCTGACAGGTGCGCCGCGGGGTTTCAAAATAAAAGCTCTCCTACCAAACATGACATTGATGTTTTCACGTGGCATGGATGATGCGAATGTTTGACGGCAGATGCCGGCTGATGCGGCGTCACGCTGCCGCGGGGAAGGCAGACCGTGTCCAGGCGGTTAAACGTGCGCGTTGAACAGGAAGTTGGCGCCGGGCACGTTTCCTGCGTTTCTGCGTCTTCAAACTAACCCGCCTCTCCTTCCAGGCCATGTCGGTGATCGGAGACAGACGCTCGCGGGAGCAGAAGGCCAAGCAGGAGAGGTGAGGCCAGCGCCGCGCCGCCACCGCCGCGCTTGACGGGACGCCCTAAACAGACGACTCAAAATCTGAATTCATAATCCGGGAACGCAAACGGGTGCCGATTGTCCTCGTTTTGTCTTCCAGAGAAAAAGAGTTGGCCAAAGTCACCATCAAGAAAGAGGACGTGGAGCTCATAGTAAGATCCTTCCTGCTGGTTTGTAGAGTCGCTGTTGCGTTATCATTTCATATTTCAGGTAGTCTTTAAAAAAACAGTTTTTTTGTATGCTGCTATTTAAATTTTTGATTTACCTTTTTATACAGGTTTTGTATTAATACCCTAAGCCTCCATAAGTGGGTCAAAAATGACCCATATTAGAAAGTCATGTTTTGAATTGCGCACACCATAACGGTTTCATGTTTGAGTTACTTTTACTTTTCACTTTTCCCCATTTGGAACATGTACAAACATTTTGCACAATAATAACTGAAAACAAAGAAAACCGATTGTGTGGAACACACACACACACACACACACACCTTATTTTCACTCTCGTGCGCACGCTGTGTGTCCAATCATGGCCGACACATCTCTATTTCTGAAGTTTCCCGTTTCATCTTCCCGTCTCCTCACTGCATGAATGTTCCGTGACAGAAATTCTAATACAGGTCATTTTCGACCCACTTATGGAAGCCTGCAGGGTCCAATCACGTGTGCGTCCAAGGGTTATGACGACGCTCAAACATACGTGGATGCAAGCGTGCTGCTGCGACACCATGAACGTAAAAAAAAAAAAAAAAAAAAAAGGATCAGTTTTGTGTTAGAAACTTGAACTGTTTGAACAATAAACGCACGCCTTCGCGTGACAGAAGCGCATGTTTGAGACCTGCTGGGAGTCTGCTGGCATCGAGCAGGCTGGACGAAACAAACAACCACTTCCATGTTCTGCCTTTCAAAATAAGAGCCCAGACACAGACCATAAACTTTTACTGTTGTAACATTATACTATATGTGATTACACGTGGTAAGGTTCTAAGTTTATAAGGTAAGTTACGCTCAGCCTCACGGGGGTCTAGACACTCTGAAGTGATGTGTGAGCCGTTTTGTAATCAAAGATGGTGAGTTTAGGTTCCTCGTTTTTGAGTTGTTTACAGTCGGTGTTTAGAGCTCTTATTTTGAAAGGCAGAAAGGGGAAGTAGATGTTCTGTAGACGCCCGAACTGAATGTAGACGACGTCTGTGAGTCTCGTCTGTGGTGGTTTAGTGGTAGTTTAGGTACTCTCCACGAGACCTGCTCCCATCCGCCCCCGGACAGCGGTGAAGCCGCTGATCACGTGACCTTTGAGTCCGGCCGCCAAAACGCATTCCTGCGCAGTCAGGATGACGAGTGGCCCTCAGGATGACGAGTGGCCCTCAGGCGTTCATGCTCATGAATCCCGCCTCCTTCTGTGTCAGCGTCCAATCAAGCCTGTGAACCTGATGTTAATTAGAACCCCTTTAAGCTTCGATGTGGCGGTCGAGGCCCCGCCGCCGCGTCTGGCTGTAGTTTGTCTTGAGCAGCGTGACTGACTGAGGGCGGTGTGGTTGCAGATGTCGGAGATGGAGATCTCGCGGGGCGCCGCCGAGCGCAGCCTGAGGGAGCACATGGGGAACGTGGTGGAGGCTCTGGTGGCTCTGACCAACTGAACAGCAGCGACACGACACTGGACCGCCACAGCAGCTCTGCTCGGACCGGCTCGGTGAAACTGTCGTGGTGGAATCTTGCGGGGGGGTTGTGTTTTTTTGTTTGTTTTTTAAATAAAAGTTGACATTTGAAAGGTCTGGTTTGGTTTTGCTCTCTGGAGGTTTGAAATGTGAGAACGCGAGCTGGTGCAGCACCTGAGGGGCGCCGGGGGGAGGGGGGGTTATGTTCCAGTCGGAATCATCAATCATGTGGCCTGAGTGGGCTTCATCATCTAACCTTTGATTCAACGAGGGAAAAACTCCATCACAGAGAGAAGAACGGGGAGAAACCTCAGGAAGATGTTCAGAGGAGGAGCCACCTGCCAGGACGGACCTATGACCAGAATATTAGGGACCCCTCCCAGTGTAACCCAGCACAGTCCAACAACAGCGTCACAAACTACAGTGCCAATAACAATCATTCAAACATGTCAACACCTCTCTCACACACATTCAATCACAATCCAACATAAAACTCCTCCTGAAGGGAGAACTGATTGCAGGGCTGTTGTATTATACTCTATGGTGGACACGCGCTGGTCGTAATCTTATGGCTGATGTGTTGTATTATACTCTATGGTGGACACGCGGCTGGTCGTAATCTTATGGCTGATGTGTTGTATTATACTCTATGGTGGACACGCGGGGTCGTAATCTTATGGCTGTAGATTTAGATTTGTAAACATTTGATGTGTAATACGTTTTTGCAAACAATTTTCATTCAACCATTTATGCAAAAACCTATTTGGTCAAAATGAAGCAATATTTTTCTTAGTTTTTTCTTAGAAACTTGTTAGCTTGCTAGCTAACTTAGCATGCTGCTAGCACCTGTCTGCGTCACCTCTCTGTGGAAGCTTCACACCGTCAACTGAATATTAAATGGCAGTTTTCCAGTTGAGCAAATATGGTGACTAACACACCTGCAAAAGTAACCTGCCCCAGCCAAGCGCCGAGGTCCGACTCTGACATCATCACGCCGCCGCCGCCTACAGGAGCAAACCAAACACGCTCAGCTTCTTTAGGACACTGACGCGTTCATCCACTCCACAACTGCTTTTTATAATTCAGAGCTTCAACTTTTTCTACCAATTACAAAAAACAGGGAATGCTGCTTGGATCCACGTGACAAATACGTAAAAAAAAATCCACTAAGTAAGAATTGTGTCACCTTTTTCTGCTGACTCAGCTTTGCTTCAACAGTTTTCTCTGCCGAGTCATCCTTCCACAGCTTATGTCTGCTCGACATTCACAGGTCTCCTTGACTTAAAGACTTTGTGAAAGGTGAAACCTGCTTTTGTTGTCTGGAGAAGGTTTAAAAATGGCGAAAATACAAGTTTTATTTACAAATAAAAGGAGGTACAGTCCATGTACTTTCACAAATGTGGAAGGGAAACGGAGTCAGCGGAGCGACGGCCGCCGCCGGGTGACTATGTACAAAACGACACTGGCCAACCGCCAGGGTTCTAGTCCAGCTGAGCCAATCAGCAGCGCGGGTCCCCGGTCCTCCTCGTCCTCATGTTCCTCGTCCTCGTCCTCAGGTCTTCCTCTTCCTGACGGTGGGCCGGTCGAACACGTCCCTCACCCCCGCCGCCTTCTGCTTGAAGAACTTGCTGTTCTGCGCGCTCTCCTGAGCCCAGGCCGAGTCGAAGGACGTGGTGTCCTGGTCCACCAGGTGGGTGTATTTGGTGCGTCCGGACCGCCCAAAGTTCTTAACCTGAAAGGGGGGAGTGAAAACACAGATGTCAAAAGAGATACTTGATACAAAAACAAAAAACAAAACACTGATTTATGGGCTCGCGTTTTAAAAGCCAGCCGTTGGGGTGTGTGTGTGTGTGTGTGTGTGTGGAAGGCGGCGCACCTGCATGACTTTGGGCAGGATGGTTTTGTTGAAGTGGTCCTCCAGAGTCGGAGCGCTGAAGTCCCTCTTGTAGACGTCCTCCTCCGCATCCTGAAACACAGGACACGTCAGCGCTGTGCTGGGCAGCTTCAGAGCGGGCTGGAGCTCCACTCGGCAGCACGTGAGGGCACCAACATTTATATACGAGCAGAGTAGCGATCCAGCTTCATTAACATGATTATTAAAGCGGAACAACGAGCTCCTCTCTGCTTCCGGGCAGCTTGGATGCCGCTTCCAACAAAGGTTGTGAAGCTGCCTCAAACGTTCGCGGAGACACGTTTACGGAGGTTTTTTTTTTTTTAAACTAATGTCATTTTGATTCCACATTTTTAAAAAAAGCAACAGTGGCAAGAAAAGACTGGAACCGTTATGAAACACTTGAAAAAAACAGTGAATGAGGTTAACTGGCAACAGGTGAGTAATGTGATTGGCTGAAAAAAAGGGGTGTGCCTGGAGGGGCGGGGCCTATCTGAAGGAAAGTAGGGGGAAAGGAAACAGGGTTGTTCATAACGAGAGCGTTCCAAAATTGCTCCACATGTTCATGTTGGAACAAAGTGATGGATCATAGACATGCATGTCATCAGCATCTCCCACTCATGAGTCATTAATGCTAAACCAGTTCAGCCATTAGAACCTTTGCTGTTCTTGGACCTGGATCACGGATTAAGTTAACTAAGTTCTGGATTAGGTGTTGGGACCCCTGGATGTTCTACAGCTGCGGTCGGCTGGCCGAGGCTCACCATGAAGAAGGCTCCTCGGTGGTAGTACTTCTGCAGGAACTTGTATTTGCCTTTGGTGGCCTTGTTGGTGATCTGCTTGCCGTTGTTGCGCAGCTCGGTCCTGCGCTCCTCCTCCGTCATGCTGTGGAAGCGATCGATCTCGGCCTTCTCCTTCTCCAGGCTGCGTGCAAACACCGGACGTTACACCTCCACCTCCACCAGCAGCTCTGGAACCCCCCCCGAATATGCTCCCCGAGCAACACTCACACTTCGCGGGCCTCTCGGTCCCTCTTGATGCGCTTCAGCTCGCGGACTTTCCAGGCTTCGTACTCCTCCTCCTCGTTCTCCCCATCCGTGTCTAGAGCGTCCAGGGCGGCCAGGGTTCTCCGGTTCTCCTCAAACTCCTTCTTGGCCTCCTCCTCCACGATCTTGAGGGTGTAGCGCCGCCGCTCCTCCTGCTGCCTCTTGGCCTCGGCCTCCAGCTCCCTCTGCCGCTGCTCCTCGGCCTCGCGCTCCACCACCGTCACCCGGTCCTTCCTGTCGGTCAGTGTCACACAGACGGGTCACTCCCACTCGGTTGCCCCGACGACGGGCCCGCGCTGTTGTTATGCCAAGGACGAGAACGTGAGAACGCGCTTCACGTCATGGAAACAGTGTGTGCGCTGCTGCATTGGTCTGACCTCATCCCACATCACACACGTGACCTTTGACCTTTCACACACGTATAGCTAACCAGCTGCCTGTCATCACTACTGCTGCTGCTGCTACTACTACTAGTCAATAATACCTCTACCATCGTGGCTACTGCTACTGTTACAACCAGGAAGTTTATGTACTTCACAAAAGTTCTTCAATACCAAAAAGGAAGCAGCATAAATTACTGCGTGTCAGACATTTTGAAAGATCTACCTGGGGATGTCCTTTCTTCGTTAATTACTATTCGCTGCAGCAGATGGTTTCTGGACATGTTTAATATGTCCTGACCCGACAGGAAACCTGAGCCAGGCGATCTGCTTCAACGTCATGTCGAAATACAAATGTCACTCTTCCGCGGAAGCATGTTGGAATGACAATAAAGCAGCTGGAGCGCCTGAAACGATCTTTCTCCTGCGCGCGCTGCGTTTGTTTCGAGGATCAAACTCGGCTATTTCAGCTCTTACTTGCGAATGAAAACCGGCTTGAGTCGAGGCTCGGCCTCGTCCTCGCTGTCGGTGTATTCCTCGTATTCGGACTCGGACTCCGACTCCTCCCCGGATTTCACTTCCTCCTCCACCTCCATGACCTCCATCTCCTCATTCTTGCGCTCCAGAGCTCGCTGGCGCATCATTGCTCGCCGCCTCTCGATTTCCTGCACAAAGGAAAACAAACGAGTCGCGTTCACCGTTCTCCATTAAGCAGTTACTGAATCAAATGATTGTGAAAAAAAACAAAACGAGTGTGATATCATGCTCAGACAATGACCTCATCATCAACTTCTTCCTCCTCTTCCTCCTCCTCCTCGCTACTCTCCTCGCGTTCCGGGTGCCACGTTCCTTCATCGGAGTCCTCGCTGCTCTCCGCTACAACTTCAGGCTCTGCGATCTGCCGGTGTCTCGCGAGCCTGAGGAGAATCGACGGGAAAAACGATGAGGATGCGCCGTTTTTCTTGCACGACACAATCGGGTGTTTCAGAGGCTCTGAGGTACCTCTCCTCCACGTCCTCAGAGGTCCGGTTCAGCAGACGTTTGAGACGCGGGTCCGAGACCTCCTCTTCCTCCAGCTCCATCTCCGGCTCCAGCTCCTTTCCCTTCTTCACAAACTGGAAATCCTCCTCTTCCTCGTCTGACGACTCCATCGGGGCGTAGTCGGGGCGCTTGCCCGACACGTACCTCTTCACCTTCACCTTCTCCATCGAAAGCTCACCTGGGAAATGCAAAGACGTTAATAAGCAGCATCGTCGGGGTGGATGTTCTGATCCCAGTAGCCTGAGTGCAAGATGTCTGCTTGAATCCTCCAAAGCTGCTGATTGTCATGCGCCGTTTGGAGGAAAATGCGGAATAACATCTATTACACAAAGGGACCTGCAATATACATTTGCCTTCACTGGAACTTCCTGGTATATAGTGAGGCAGTTTTAATTATTGCAATTTCTTGGTGCTGCCACAATTGAGCGTGACTGTTGTTTATAGTTTTTTTCTGAAGGGTGAAGCCCTCATTGATCACCCAGCACCTACTCAACACGAGCAGCGTGACGTCATACCTTTGTATGGACTTCTTTGTTTATAAAGCTAAAAAAGGTTATGAAGCTGACTAAAAGATCACTAATTTATTGTGCAT
>CAAKHG010023160.1:2044-15260 GCA_901007715.1 Dactylopterus volitans
AACACCTCAAGAGGCTCTACAACTACTTTCCCTGCATTTCTGTGTGTGTGTGTGCGTGTGCGTGTGCGTGTGTGTTTGTGTTTGTGTGTTTCTCACAAGTAGAGCTTGATTTGGTAAACTTCACCTCCTCTTGTCATTAATCTAATGTGTGAGCACACTGCACATGAAGAGGCTGCACAGTCTTGAAGAACAGAAGTCTGCTGGCATGGGGATCAGACCAGTCTGCAAGATAATACTTAGACACACAGGTGGGTGTGGCGCCCTCCTGTTTAGATACATTTCTCTCCAGCCTGAGACATGACAGGACTTTCACAACTAAACATGCCATGGTCATAGTGTTATGTTTGATTTGTGGATATATCTTGACAAATGCACTAACGAGTAATTCCTTGTCCTTCAAAGTGCTTTCTTGAAATTATATATCCCCTACTGGGTGACTTACTGAAAATGTATGATTAGTTTCAGTTACTAATCACTGCGCTCAAAGGTAATTATCAATTCTCTTATTGCTGTGCACATAAACAATTTCATCTTGGCACGGTTGCGCTCACAAATCTTGGTGAATGTTAATATCGCACGGTGGTGAAAAAATGCCTCACATGGGGCATGATTTTGTTGTGTATACACTGCTGGGCAGTGTTGATATTTTAGGCCTTGCACACAGTCCATTAATGTTGTGCACGGTATCCAGAGAGCATGCAAACTCCACATAGATCCCAGGCTGGGAATCGAACCTACAACTTTCTTGCTATGAGGCAGCAGTGCTAACCACCACACCACCGTGTCGCCCTATGTTTATCAATAATTATCAGAAATTAAGAAAGTTTAACTAATTACAATCAATTAACAAAGGGGGACCACCAGGTGAAACCTGGAACAATGACCAAACAAGAGAAATCAGTCGAAAAATATGTTCATCTCAAAATGTAAATATTCAGGGAAATTAGGCATTTAAAGAGCTGACAATCAGGGAGTAGAGGTCAGCCTGTCAACCAGCTAGTATCAACCACACAAGTACACAAGCAAAACAAGGACAACCTCTCTTTAAAACATAACAGGATTTATTAACAGCATTTAACAACATTTATTAACAACACACAAATCTGGCTCTACATTATCAATAATATTTAACTACATACAAACAGATACAAGCAAACAACAACATACACTTGAGCTGGACGTAGGGAGACAAAACAAGATTGTAGTGCCCAGTAAAATCTCACCAGGCAAAGGAGGGTGTGAGCAGGGAGTTTGACTCACACATGCGCAGATAAGGGTGGAATGTGCCTTAGCAGTTAGTGCAGAGAGGGGAAGAAGAAGAGAGAGAAAGATGGTGGAGCGTTGCGCTCTGACAACCCTAGGTCAGATCCAGTACTTTTATGCGCTATGCAGAACTCGCTGGCTCAGCTGATGAGCAGCATGAGTCTGGACCTTTAACCAGCACAACAAATATTGATCTGGATCACGGGTGCAGCGTAACACCAAACAAATAATGGCAACGCGAACAGTATTGATGCGCAGTAAAACAGCGATCCATAACAGCGATCCATGTAATGTGAACACACGTTATAAACACTGTAAACATGTTATTACGCTGACATCCGCACAGAGCTACAAACCTCTTACTGATACAGATGAGGTGCGGTAGTCTGTCCTTGGCTCCTCTGTGCTGGCCCTCGACTTCTTGAGGCATGTTAGCTACCTGGCTTCGCATCCACAGGCTTTTGAGGGCATCCGGTTGAGAGGGACAATTCCGAGTTCTCAAATCGGGCAGTTCCGTGTTTTACTAGCACTGACGAGGGGTGGGGGTCGCTCAAACGGTGGGGAAGAGTTGCAGGCCTGAAGGCAGTTAACCTGTTGGGACTTCTGCTGCGGGTCGGGACACGCAGGAAAGGGCCTGGTTCCAGAAGGGCCTGGTTCCAGAAGCGTTGATGGCCACTTATAGCACGGAGACACGATGACGGACATCCGAACCAGAAGCATTGATGATTGCTCCTATTGGCACGGAGTTCCGATGTCAGCGGGACAGAAGCAGCGGGTTTAGGGTGCTGGCTGATTTATAACCTAAAGTAATGTCATGTTTGTGGCTGACTTGGGCAGATCCTATTAAATTGAGCTGGATACTGTGCAGGTTACATGAGCTAAGGGTGCGTTGCTCAGCTGATCGGCATGTTAGATAAGACCACATGTCAGGTTGTTGTTGAACTGAGTTCTTTGTTCCTTTTTGAGCAACATGTGGACTTTTAAGCTGCTGGAGGTAAATGTAGACCTTCTTTGTCTGAGGCTGTCGGTGAGGTACTGCCGGACAGGGCAACTACACATCTTATCAGTTATTGTATTATGATCACTTTATAACAAGTATGTAGATAAAACACAATAGATATATTTGGATTGGTTTATTTATAGTTGCTCAGTCAAAATCAAGCAACATATCAGTTATGAAATATTCAATTAGAAGAGGTATAGTCATTTCTTCTCATGATTGGCCCAATGACCTTTTTGAGTTCAAACTCCAATGTAGGCACATTCTCATCTTTTTTTTTTTTTCCTTCTGTAATCCTATCACAGGTAATTTGATTATTTGTGTGAAGGAGATGGAATCAACTGCTGACATAAATTGCATGTCTTTGGGCATAGCTGTCAATCAGTGTGTTTAGGTCTTCCTGCTTACAGGCTGTAGATGACGTCTTCTGGAGGGAAACATCAAGTCTTTGCTGTTTGAATGGAGTTGCTCCCTCTTTCAACAATTAGCTTTGTGGAAGCATGTTGTTTTGCTCGGTGCTTCAGAACATTATTCCTTGATGCCAGTAAAGTTTTCACAGCTGCACACGCTGACAACAGCTCACCACTTTTGTCATTCAAAAGGAAAAAAATAGTGTCACTATTTCCATGACAGTGTGGTCAAACGGCCTGAACAGTCAGCTGTTGATTGATTGACGCACATCAATCATTGTGACTCTTTGAGGTAATGTCACGTGACGTTGGACCATATCCTGGAAAGGTTGGGAAGTAAGCTGCATTTGTCAACACAAGCGTAACTAGTAAATGCCAATAATGCAAACTGTGTTATTGAATAAAAAGCAGTTGGTTACTTTGTATGTTATGCCAAAAGTAAAGGATTTATAGTTACTGTCAACACTACTTGTGGCGATCAATTCTGCCACAGTGGACTGGTGCACATGTGGTTGGTTGCAGAAACCAAACTACTAAAAGCATCTTCATTTATTTGAAGCCTGTTCTACTTCAAAAATACAAGATGTCTGATTTTGACAGGAGCACAAACCTGTGTTGATACAAAATCCATTCCTGCCTGCCATGATACAGGAAAACAGCTGGAAACTACTCTTACATTAGATCGAACAAGAATGTGCTTTAACTTCATTCATACTGTAGGATGGGTTTATTGTGGAAAATTAAATGTTGTCTATGGCTCTAATGCACTGGTGATCTGCTTGTACTTTAAATCATATAAAGCAGCTGGTTGATTTCCATGTTTGTGGCTGTTTCTTTTCAAATAAGCCATAATAGCCCGGAGGAAGGAGAGGGGAGGTTTATTACAGCGGGGCTGATGGGGACAACTGTGATCCACTGTTTTAATTATTAATATCTGGGTACTCAGTATGGCCTTGCATTTGTTAAGCTGCTGATTCATTATCGCACACTTTCTTCTTTCCGTCCCCATCATCTCTCTCCCTTTACCTTCTTTGCTGCATCTCTTTTTTAAAAGTATTTGCAAAATTTCCAATACAGTCCAGCATTTGATGTTTAATTTTTTTCAAGATTAAGATATGGCCAGCATAGCTCAGGAGGTAGAATGGCTGACTTTCAATTGAAAGGTTACGGGATTGATCCCTGGCTCTTGTGCCGGTGAAGTGTCCTTAAGCAAGACATTCACCCCCTAATTGCCTCTGCTTTTTGCGATAGGCACCATGTTTGGCATCCACCACCAATAATGCAATCCATACCATGGTCTGAATACTATTTTCTTATTGGCCAGCAATAATGCACTAAACTCATGTAATGTACACATAGTTTGGCTCAAGTGAAATAACTTTAAGTTCATCGACCAACCTGTAACTAATGAGCACAGCTGTCAAAGTTTCGTAATCACCTGAGCTGAGTTAGCATTTTGCAGTCACCTTGATAAGTGATGGATGGAAAAACCATCAATGGCTACACTTAATTCTTCATATTTTTCTATGATAGAAATGAAAAAGAAGAGGCAATAAAAGAAATGAGCAAACATCGTAGCAAACACAGACCAACTGCGAGACCATTTTGACCTAAAATCAAGCATCATTTTAATATTCTATAATGAGTTGGATGTATTAATTCACTGTCATGACAACATCAATATCTTGCCTCATAACCTTTCATTGTGTGTGTAAAACTCTCACAACAAATTTGCAAATGTTTTCTATTTTACAATGCTGGTGTCTGACCATGAGATAAGCAGAGTGAACCACCTGATGCAATGCCTGCTTTAAAACTGTGTAATGCACACCATGACATTGACTTTCCCTGACGTCAAGCACTCCTCTACCTTTAAGCAGTGATGGGAATAACAGTGTTACAAATAAATGGCATTACTAATAGTGTTACTTTTTTCAGTAATGTGAAATCAAAATAGTTACTGTTTCCATCCTTACAGTGATGTTACCATTACTGACAATAAAATGCGGTGCGTTATGATAACTGAACTCATTGAAGCTGTTTTCATCCAAGTGATCCAACCAGGCTCTCTCAGTCACGGAGGAGCTGCATTCTTCCTCTGGTGAAGCAGATGGGAAGGGAGGGAAGGGCAAAGGACAACCGCATAAGTGATGAAGACTGGCTAGAGAAGAGTAAAATTTCATTGTAAGCCAACCAGGGGCAAAGTTGGGTGGGTGTTCACACACACGTGCAGAGACTCGCACACACATCCCCAACATAAAAATGTATACGTGGGATGTGATTATGTATATCAATAATTGAACATACAGTTAAATTTAAAGTTCCAGTAAAGGGGAGGAGCAGAGTGGAGGTGCAAATTCTTTGACATGTTTTAATGTTTAAAAATTTAACGCAATACTTATTAGTTAACTACTAACTAACTGCTTAGTTACGTTTTGGGAGAAATAACTAGGAACTATAAGTAATTTGTTTTTAAAAGTAACGTGCTCAACACTGCCTTTAAGGTAGGGAAAGCACTACGTATCATTTAAAGCACTATATACAATTCACCATTTTCATTCACCATTTTTGTTAAAAAAAAAAATGATTACTGTCATTTGAAACTCAGCACTGTATAATTTGCACTGTGTAATTGCACAAGCGTCAGATGTGAAACTGTATTTCTTGCTCAAAATAGGTGAAACTAGGGCAAGGTCGCCCGCAGCCTCGATGGCATTCGGTGGGGAACACATAGACAGAGGACAACTACACAGCAGTTGCCATGGCTAAACTTTTAGACTTAAATAAAAAATACTCAGGAATACCGGTTATGTACAGTAGCTCATGTGAATGAAGGTGTCTGAAGAGTGTTCGCTCTCACTGTGGTTGGTAGACTGTATTGGTTGGATTGCAGCAGCCTGTCACTGTGTTGACTGAGTGGTCAGAGTGTAACATTCCATGACTGCAGATGGAGAAACATCAGACATCATAGCAGTCAGGTCAGTTCTTCCTTGTTGGACACTCTCCTTAACTTAAGGGGCAGACATTTTCTTCACTTTTGGACTGGTTTTTGAATGACAGTTGAGTCAAGTCAAGTGAAGTCAAACTTCATTTCCAAAGCACATTCAAAAACAACCTCAGGTGACCAAAGTGCTGCACAGACTACAAATATACCTACAACAAACACAATAAAAATAGGTGTAATTGAGACTGGAGAAAGCTTTTTTTTCCTAAAATATTTGCTTTGAGAGGTGATTTTGGTTTCATACATGTCATGTGAGTCCTGTGTATTGTGAATACACTCATCTGATCAGTTTTCACGAAGCAGTATTTGTGTTTTACTAATCACACTCCATCTACAGCCTAGGTATTGGACTGGTTAAACTGTAATTAGCACTTACTCTCGCTGTCTCTCTCTCTGTCTGTCTCTCTTTCTCCCTCCCACCTGGATTTTAATCGAAATATATTGTTTATGAAGAGGGGAACATAATCAGATTTTTTCCCCTCTTTCTGACCTTATTTGTATCGACCCGTCTTTCGGTGATGATGTCAAAGGCGGCTCCCATAAGCCAGCCAATGATCTGTTGGCAAAATCAGGTTGTGTGGCAACACTTTATGTCCTCTCTCATATGAACACACACAGAAACTGAGCCTATTGCAACATTTTTTAAATGTTTTTTTTTCATATCGGCAGTGTTGAGTTTAAATGATATTTTTTTAGTATAAAATGTAACCAGCTTTGCTTTTGAACTGTGATGTTGTTGCTTGAGCTCATTTTTACAATGGGAATGGTAATTTAGCAATACAATTAAAAAAGTATGTCAATCAGGAGAGACTTTAGAGGCATAAAACTAGAGGTGAAACAATTCTTCGAGTAATTCGAATAATTTCAGTACAAAAATATCTTCGAGGCAGATTCGTTGCCTCGAAGATTCGTTTAATTCAGTGGTTCTTAACCTTGTTGGAGGTACTGAACCTCACCAAGATAAAATGATTTTTTTCAAATTCAGAACATTATATATATATATATATATATATATATATATATATATATATATATATATATATATATATATCAGATCAGAAGCCTCAGTCCAGAAGAGCGAAGTCCTAGGAACAGCTAAGATACTGCGCAGAACCCTCAAACTCCCAGGACCCGAGCTTGAGGATGACACAGATACCACCCTACGATAGTGTTTGTTTGTTTGTTTTGTTTATATATATATATATATATATATATATATATATATATATATATATATATATATATATATATATATATCTTGTATTTCCCATCTACATGAAGCTTAAGGAAGTGTTCTCTTAGTTTTGCAGATAGGATACTGACTCCCATCACGTTACGTTATACATGTAAATCCATATTGTACATAGCCGTCTGACCACTTTTTTTGCTCGACATAGTTAGTATGAAGGGATCAAAATATTAAGAAAGAAATCACATGACGTACCATCACGACAGTCATAATTCAACTACTGAGCGCACCAAAGTCCCCGCGGCACAGACGGGCCAAGCGATGTAGCGTGATCACCTGCAGCCAACGACGGCCAAGCTTGGCGTGTCATCTCAAGTCATGTGAGTCGGGTGTGTGTCATGACCGCCGCCGAACCCCTGAGACTGACTCACCGAACCCCTGGGGTTCGATCAAACCCAGGTTAAGAATCACTGGTTTAATTCATGTCATCATGTCATCAAAGTCCATCTCGTTGCCATCTTATCACTCCCGCAGCTCCAGTATCATTGTTTCACACGGACTGTTTTCACCGAAGCACACTTTAAGACACACAGCGGCGTGACTTACCCTGCATCCGAAATTCCATTCTTCCACCCTAATGAGTATGCAAAAACAGTATATGAGATTTTTTAGTGCGTCCGAAACATTAGTATGTACAGAACAGTATGCACTATCCAGCACTGTCCATACTCATTCCGGAAAAATATATTAGTATGGATTGATGGACACTAACTAACGAAATTCCCACAATGCAATGCGGTGATGTTTGGTAGCTAAAGTAGACGGTCAAGAGCGGAGCAGTGCGCAGCTGAGTTGATAGGAGTGGTCACCATGGTAACAACCGTGGTAACAACCACGGTAACAACGTTCCCTTACAACGGCAGGAAGTGCCGTGTGCGCTCTGAGTAGTACATCCAAATTAATGCATACTACTGATATTTACTCAAAAGTGTGCCGACCTTAAGTATACTTCTTGAGTATATACTGTTTAGTATGGCATTTCGGACGCAGGGTTACACTTAAATTGCGAAAAATGAAAATAGCGGCGTGCGTTAGAGACAGAAAGTGTGGGACCATTTTATGCTGCGTAATGCAGACAATACAGTGCAGTGTAAACACTGTAAAACGGACTTGGCCCACCACAACAGCACCTCGTCAATGTTGCAACAGAGCCGAAAACATCCTCACATCAACAGCGCCTTTTCAAGCGGACTTGGAGCCTCTATAAGGTACGCTATTATTATGAGTATGGTATTGCTAAGTGATGAATGCCAGTGCCTGTCAGAGTACAGCCTTCAGTTTTGTAATTATTTTAAGTCAGTATCAGGCCTAAGTACCAAGAAAGCAAATTTACCAAGGTTTTATTGTTGGCTAATTATCAGGCTACATCCCTCCACGTCCACCTGTGTGAGCGCTCACACACTTTTTGCTTTCAGCCCTGCTAATAAAAGTGTTGAGTTTGAATGAAAACCTGTTTTATGAGTGTTGAACATCTAACTGCTTGCTTATTTTAAGAGACCTTTCATGTTTCATTGATCAAAAACAATGGTGTGATTTAGGTGGGATTTATCCGAATACTTGATTAATCAATGAAAAAATCAATAGAATACTGAAATCGAAAAATAATCGATAGCCACAGCATACACACCCATAGCCACTACATAGAAAAAAAAAGTGGATTTGAAGTGAAATAAATCTCAATGATGAACAGAAGGATTTCAATTTGGCGCTTATAACCCAACAGGAAGAAGATCAAGATTGTAAGCAGATCGATGGGGTATGTGATTCCAGAATGAAAGAGACATCCTTACTGAAGCCTGAACAATGGTGATGATGATGAGGAATGGAGCATCCACCAGTGAACGATGGAAGTGTCCCTATCTGCTATAATTTGGCTTCAAATTTGTGCTTTCTGTGAGTGCTTTTTCATTTATTTTGATTTCCAATGCTCCTCCATCTTCATTAAAAGCTTTCTTCTTAAAGCCACTGCTCCATCTTGCCCAACCCAGCACTAATGAAGTCTTCCCTCATCAATGTTTCCCTGCCAATGATGAGTGATACATTCAGGTGTTAATGTGATAGGTCAACAAAAAAAAGTGACACCACATAAACAAGCCAAATAAAGTAAAATATATGTATTTTTACTATTTTTTTCTGATCACTTTTAGAGTTTATCTATCTTTTGTGGGAATGAGGTTAAATTTACAAAAAAAACCCAAAAAACTTTTGTATTAATTCATTTTTAAAATGATCGCTGATAGTCCACCTGCAGAACCTTCACAGTCAAACAGGGGGCTGCGGCCCACACCTTAGGAAAGACTGGTCTATTCTGCAGCATAAGTGAAACCTGTCTCAAAGGTAATGCTATTATTATGATTGATTTGGACAGCAGAGACAAGGGTCCGTGTTCCGCCTTGGGTGTTTGTCCCATAACGAATTGCAGATTGATGATCTTCAACAATGATGACCTCATAGCTGTTTCAGCGGATCTGCAACTGTATGTTCTGGACACTCAGGTAAAGAGAGGGCCAGAGCTGTCATCTGATCTGCGTTGGATCAGATGGTGGACTAAGATGCTGATCAGACCTGGGAGACCCAAACGGGTAGTGAGGGTCTGTTGAGAACGTCTGGCTGAGGACTCCGTTCAGATGATCTTCAACTCCCACCTCTAACAGAGTTTTAATCGCCTTCCGGGGTCAGCAAGGGACATCACAGTCTGAATGGTCAATGGCATGGCTGTTCTGTGGGACTCCTGAGTCAGGTGACAGTTATCCTCCCTTTGTGTTTAGTTTTGCAGGGTGTGTGGCTGGAGGCGTGGCTGACCAGTTTCCACCTTCCCAGGCTTCTCCCAGTCCCACTCATCAAGCTCTCCATATCAGCCTGGTTCAGATCTCTCTATGCTGCCAGATAGTGACCGCTTGTCGTGTTGTTTGTCTCGTTCCTGAGCTTCTAGTGCTTCGTCGTTTTTCCTGTGGCCAGCCTGCCTTCTGCCACCACCCTCTGGTTTTCATTTTTTGTCTTTCCAGGAGTGGCTCGTCTTCCTGTGATTGTTTTGGGGGATTTATTATTTGTCCATTAAATATCGTAAGACTGTTCCTGTGTTCGTCCTCATCTCTGCTCCACTGTTACGAACTAAAAAACGTGTCGTTCGTCACAGGAACAGGGTTGCTAGAATGGTCATGCGAGTTTGCCGAACCAGTCAATATAAGCTTTGTGAATCTCGAGAGGATTTATGAGCATGTCCCTCGAAGTATGCTGTTGCTGGTGTTCTGGGAGTATGGGGTGGATGGCTTCTTGCTACGGGCCATCAGGTCCCTGTTTTGTCAGAGTCAGAGATTGGTCCGCATATCTTGAAGTAAATCAGGGTGTATAACACCAGAAAACTCCTTTAGTTTTCTTTGGTCCGGACCAAAATACAGTGCATCTTTCTTGGTTTGGTGCGGTTCATTTTCACCTTGCAATTTTCACAATAGTCCTAGAATTTGTCAACAATCCCACATGTGTGCAGAAATCTTTCAATTATTGGACAAAATGGTCTGGGGCGGTGTAACACAGTAAAGACAAAAAAATAGGGAAGGCGCCAGAGGAAGTTAACAGTCATGGAGATCCAGCGTGGTGGTTTGTTTTAAACAGTTACAAAAGTTTTCTAACCCTCACACGACATTCTGCGGACCAGTCAAACTCCTCCCTCATCCTGGTGCTGAATGTATCTAATGCATCAGCATTTTTATTTGTGTTTCCTAGCATTCTTTTTATTTTGCCGTCTGCCCAAATATCCAATAGACATTCCATCACTTCTTTCCATGTTGAGCCACAACTCATTTTTAACCGACGGTCCGACAACATGCTGCTAATCTCTGAAGTTACCATGCTAATCAAACATTTCCCATAATGTTCATGGTTACCGAAGCCTGCTGTGTCCAAATGATCATCTCCAGATCTGAGGCCATGGCTCTCAACTGGAAAAGGGTGGATTTCGCAAAAGTTGGGGAGTGATGCTGCCCCAAGCAGAGAAGTTCAAGTACCTTGGGGTCTTATTCACAAGTGAGGGAAGAGTAGAGTGAGAGATTGACAGATGGATCAATGGATCAACAGTGATGTAGGCGTTAAACTGATCTGTTGTGGTGAAGAGGGAGCTGAGCTGAAAGTGAAAGCTTTCAATTTACTGGGCAATCTTTATTCTAACCTTCACCTATGTTCATTAGCTCTGAGTAGTGACCCAAAAAAAAGGATTTGTGTATATAAGCAGCAGAAATTACATTCTTCCGCCGGGTGGCCAGGCTGAGCCTCAGAGACAGGGTGAGGAGTTCGGACATTCGGGAGGGGCTCAGAGTAGAGCTGCTACTCCTCCACATCAAGAAGAGTCAGTAGGGCTGGTTCAGGCATCTGATCAGGATGCCTCCTGGACTTCTTCCTCGTGAGATGTTCTGGGCATGTCCCACTGGGAGGAGGCCCTGGTGTCGACCTAGGACACGCTGGTGAGGTTATGTCTCCTGTCTGGCCTAGGAATTCCTCGGTGCTCCAGCCCCAGAGGAACCGGTGGAAGTGGCTAAGGAGAGGAGTGTCTTGATTTTCCTGCGGCGACTGCTTCCACCACGACCCAGACACGGAAAAATGGAAAAGACAAGACGAGATTTGGACAGCGATTTTGCTGATAAGCTTTCTAAAAACTAAGTTAGTTGAACAAAATGAGATAAAGAAAAAGTGTTATTGTGATGGGGAGGGACACTAGAATAGCCATGGGGTTGTACAACCTGTTGACTATGTTCTCTGTTTTCTGGTTGTTTAAGTATTTTGTTTCTGTAATGGACTTCTTGAGAGAACTGATATTAAGTGTTTTTCCTTCTCTCTTATGTTGTCCTTTAATAGTACCTTGACTTTAATGTTCACTTGAACATAAATTAAGCATGTGAGATAAGCTAGTGCGACTCTTAAGAGAAACATTCTTGAAATATGTTCTTCTATGTTCTTTTTATTATATGTCGATTGTTCATATAGCATATATCTTCTGATTTCTTAGTTCATGGGGCGCCAACAAGTCTGGGAAGATTCAGACTGTGAGGCCCCTCTTATCTAACCATAGTCAGTCATTTTAATTACTTCCAGATGTTCAACACCTTAAATAAGATGCTTGTGAAGAAGTTCTTTGTCTATCTTGTGTATGCATGGAACAAGAAGAACTGAGCTCGCGCATTAAAGTACTTTGAACATCCTCGAACTTTGGTTCATATCATCTTCTTTTATTTGAGAGCAGATCCATGAATATCCTTATATCAAGAACTGATCATACAGTCCAGTCAGTAACTTTTAGTTGTCTGCGGTGACATTGTACCTGTAGCTCTTGATGAAAAGTTCAGATTTTTCAACAACGGGTCATGAGCATTTGTTCGTAGTGGGGGTTTTTGGGGTTTTTTTTATCATATGCAGTAAAATTGGTGGAATGTAATTTTGTTTTTGATGTGTTCGGGAGAATTTTGAAGCCCATGGTCATGAATTATTTTATCAACTGGGCAGGGATGTTGTCATGTGAAAACATGAGAAAATTTAAGTCTTCTACTTATTGAGGTTTTATTCCAGTCAGTGTTCATATTGCAAAGCCCTTTCTAGAGCCAAAATTCAAATTATATATAACTTTTGACTCCCTACTCCCATACTTGCATTCCATTTTACAGTAAAACTCTTGTGTTGGCCTTTGCTTAATGTTTCCTTTAAAAAAGGTGAAACATGACTCACATTGTAGTAACCGTACTGCACTTGACACCTTCTGGCACAAATCCCTGAAAATGTGGAGATGTTGTTGAAAACACGCATACACACGCATACGTGCGTGCGCGCGCACACACACACACAGGGGTTTCAGTTGCCAGTTATGTTTATTTATCAAATAAGGGAGAATAAAATGGTGTGTGGAGCTCTGCAAGGAGTCTGTGGTGTCGAGCATTTATAAGAGCATGTATAAGAGAAAGCAATCCATTGTTCATTCAGGGGTTGTGGACACATTGCAGAGATGCTGAGATTGCTCTGACAACCCATCGTGGCAGTCAAAGTGAAGCAGGATGGCAGCAAGAACCAGGCAGCCTGGAGAGTCACGCTGTGTTTACAAGCTGAATTTGTATTGTCAGTTGTCAAGAGTGTGTCCTTTGTGTTTTGATTTTTTTTTTCATCAGCTCATTTGTTCCCTGTTTAATTTATATCTTGTTTATTTGCTTGGGTTTTGTTGGTCAAATGGGTGTGTGTGTGTGTGTGTGTGTGTGTGTGTTTGCGTGCGTGCGTGTGTGAATGTAAGCATATGGACACTAATTAAGTCAACT
>CAAKHG010023166.1:0-13824 GCA_901007715.1 Dactylopterus volitans
ATATTGAATGTGCAACATTTAAAAAGAGGCTCATTTTCCCAGCTTTTAGTGCGGCGAGAGCAAAATTTTTCATAATGCCTGCTGGCAACATGAGAGACAGAACAAAAAACAAACAAACAAAAAAAAAAAAAAAAAAAAAAAAAACAAAAAAACAAACAAAAAAAAAAAGAGAAAAACACAACAAGCATTATTGAGGCCAATATTTTTTTTTTCACATTTATTTATCCAAATGAGTCTGTTCGTAAAAGAGATATCAGAGAGGCAGTGAGTAGTTAGTTTTGCAAAGCTCAGAGCTCTCTGGCATATGACAATACCCACTGCTGCATTTCAAAGCATCGATCACCCGTCATCACAAACCCACGCTGATTTTGTCTTCATCCTTTTGTGTTGAAATGTTTACACGGCCAGTCTCTTGTTGGTGGTGTGATCAGTTTTCGCTTTGGTATGAAGTTACATTCAAAATATGCCAGTGTTGTCTGCTAAAACAGCTCTTAGGTGTCTATGAAAAACTGTCCCTTCAAAACATATCAGACTTTTTATTTTTATTTTTTTTTTTTGTGTGTGTGCAGTTTCATTTTAGACTTCAGGATGTATTTGGAGTGCTTTGATGTGCTGGCACATTCCTTTTCATGTCATCTTCATGGTTAAACACATTTACAAATCAGCGTGTTTACTTTCTGGCTGAACAGCTGGAGTGTCAAAAACAAAGCAATCAAAGCAGCTGCATTAGTTTCCTCTGCTTCTCTGTTATTTGTACGAATTTCACACCCGTATTTTTTGGGGAGCGTTCCCCTCAGAGTTGTATTTAAACACTAATCTAAAATGAAGCCCAGTTGTATTTGGGATGAATTTCACGTGCACACCAGTGCACACTGCAAAAGTCTGCGCGTAGAAGCGGAGTGTGTGCAAAAGTGAGGTTTACAAGTGCATGAACCTGCAGTGCACAGGCAGCTTTTAGTTTGTTAATGTCAAGTGAACACTGCATTTGTGCTGGATAACACTTGATTTGGCTCTCTAGCAGTCGTAAAACCTGTCTGTAAAGCAACAGTTTGTTTAGTGAACTGCAGAATCAAGAATAAGTCTGGAAAAAAAAAGGTCTGATTTCAATACGATTTTGAGACAGTTTGTGGAATTTACTATCTTGCCTTCATTGAAAAAGAAAGTGAGTCGCCGATGTCAAATGTGGACAAACCGAGCTCAGTCATAACACTGTTGCATAGCATTCCCGTCAAAATACAAAGCCATTTTGAGAAGTTGACAATTTTTGTGATTCTGACTTGCGCATGGTAATTAAATGTTTCCACACACACGCTCACATACACAAGCAGACGGTAACGGGCTTTTAAAACCCAATTATCCCACTCTTGCCCTTCTCGCGCTTTCAGCCAATCGTACGAGTTGGTGCCAGTGAGCTACGACGACTGTTTATGTCGGCACCACTGTACCTGTGCTGCTGCCATCACAGCTGTGTGGATTCACCTAAATGATCTAGCGGCGCTTTGCTGGTGCGGCATCAACAATGGCCGCTTTTATACAAATATTACATAACATGGCGCGTTCTTTTTTTTTTTTTTTTACACCTGGTCAAACAACGCTGGCGTAACGCTGTCCTGGTGAGTGATGTTGTACAGCATGATGGAGATATCTGTTAACATAATAGCATCATTGTATATAGCGTGGCACTGCACCACCTTTTCTGTTTACCCACAACGTCATTTGCTGCCGTGACTACCTGCACTGCTGGCTCAACCCCGACCACTCCATTCCTGGGCATTTTATACACACCTGCAAGACTTAATAACTTGAACAGGTTATGTCGAAAGAACTTATTACTTTTAATTACTGGATATACATAACAAGAGGACTCCAGAAAAAGAAAAAAAATCTGAAGTTTCTGGCTCACTGTTTTGTGATCTGTTACAAAGCCAATAAGAGTTTACTTTGTGTTTTGCCAACCACGACGTCACCGCTTAAAGTCACTCTGCCTATACATTTTGTTGCCTCAAAAAAATTGGCAGTTCTGGAAAGCAACACTAGCAGGCTGACACAATAATAAACAAACAAAACGAAACAATGGAGTACAGGTGAAGAAAAGATCAGATTTCCATATGCTCAATTTCAGCTGATGCTTATCCTTTAATATACACCTTATACTTCCACAACAGCATGTTGCCACTATTCACTTCCTCTAATTTCACGTAAAATGTGTTTAATTAGAGGGAAAATGAGACAGTCACATGACACATTAACTAATACTTCTGTACTCTGGCTCTTGGCATAAATATTGAAAGCCCTGATGAGGACATTCTGCTAAAGTATTTGTTAAGTTCTGCCATCTCCTTTGTGCGTCCGCTGTCCCCACCTCTTCAATCTCCATTTACAGCATCGGCGGCCACACATAACCACTCAGCCTGTGTCGCTCTAAATGGCGCCTAATTCTAGATTGCACAAACCTATGGCTGTGATGATATTTCTTTTGTCAGGCCCAAGAATAGAGGCCTGTGAGCTCCTGCAAGCATCATTTAGCCTGGCTAAATTACCATGACAAGGAGATGAGCAAACGGACAATGCCTTGGCTTATCTGAGAGAGTTGCACTTTAAAAGGGCTTTAATGGAACCAATTATTAGGAGGATCTCTTCGCCGTCTGCTGCTGGTGCCACTTGATTGTTCTCGTTATAAATGTCCCTCCTTCCCTTGACAGAGTTGGTCACCATCCCCGTCCCCAGTCCGCCTTGCTCCTCATCTCTCTTCCTTGTATAGCGATGAGAAGGTCAATAGACTACTCTTCACAGCTCTTGAACCTCTTCCATACTTCTTAATTAGGCCAGACTGCATGTAAAAATGAAGCTGATAGGCTGATATGTTCTCTTGCTCTCTCTCTCTCGCGCGCACGCACGCACGCACGCACACACACACACACACACGCACGTGCGCACACACACATGCAGACACACATTAACACACTAAACACATTCACATCCACTGTATGCTCGCCAGCTAAGTCATATTTTGAAGTCAAGGCTGAAGAATATATAGGTGATGTAGAGCTCCACGTCTTATACTTAACATATGGCAAATTCTCTCTTTTTTTTCTGTCTCTTCGATTTGGCGTGGCACAGACTCGTTACCTTATATTCCGGAGAGGTGCTGGACAATGTTTTGGGGTACACCATGGCGACCCATCTGCAATGGGAGAAAAAGAATGAGGAGAAACAAGCAGCAGTGGAGGAAAGAGGAAAAAGGCCATTAGAGCCGCTGACATTTGGTTCATGCTTGAAGTCCTTAAGTTGTTCTACTGAAAACCAGTCGATTCAAGTACTAATTAGCAATCAGAAGAGTGTCATGGATCCACCAGTAATTGTGCATGTGTGGGAAGTCATCCTCCAATTGGCCAAACGTGGGTACTGTTCCTCCCTTTGCCTGCATTTGTTGCAATTCAGACAGTAAAAGCCTTAATCACCGCAAGCTGGAAACTCTGACAAAACAAAGTTTGTGGAAAAATAGTGTCACTGGAGTCCATTTAAACTGTGATGCTGTTTACACGTCCATCACCAAACCACGGCGCCATTTGCATAATTCCATGTCCTTGCTTCACTTTCCAGGCTATTGTGTTTAAAGAAGCACTTGGAAAAGAAAATTGTTTTCTCACAGGTCACAAATTTCAGTCATTTGTCCAAGATCCATTAAGTGGCCAGTGTGAGACAATGGACTTTAGACAGTAAACTGTAATTGAAGCTGTCTGCGAGGGAGGGGCGGAGGCGCTGGCTAAATGTAAGGCTGAAGATGAAAACACATTGCCGAGAATTCTGGTGACCACAATCACCTCCTTGACCTCAGGATGAGCACTGGCTGTCAATCTTTTCAGCTGGAAAGTCCTTTCATGCGGTCACTATCCTCCACATATCGATCTTTTTTTTCTTTTTTTTTCAAAATTTCCTGTTACATATGCTTAAGGCTGCTTACCAAAAAACACAACATGTCTCGTGGCCTCTCTTCAGGATACCACAGGCGGTTGGACTGTACTGCGTGATATTTGAATGCTGCTGTAAATTGTAAATTTGGAGCAGTTTAGGACTGATGCAACCTTGGCTTCGAGGTAGATTATGTGAACTCCGAGCTAAATGTATGCGCGTTATGACATGTATTGATGTATACATTTGAGGCATACACCAACTCTCTCCCGCTCGGTATGTTTTATAGTGTAACTGTCTTCAGTAGCGGCTTTAAGTATTAAGTAGCCACAATTTGCTTCAGGTTCGTTTCGCAGTAACAGAATGAAAAGAGACGTAAATTGTGTTTTGTTCCATTTGCAGGTGTTAATGCTAACGGCCGTTACATTGCTATAGTTTTACAGTGTTTTGTACAGGGCACTTGCCACTGCTTTGATCCAAGCTGTGGTTGTTGTGTGTCCTGGATTTCATGATTGATTTTCAATGATTTTCATGAGTAGTGCATGGTGATCATATTACAAGGTTTTAAACATGGCAGCTAATGGCGAGGCATTAGCACTCATGTGTTAGATCCATCATCCTACACTTGCATCACTCTGGGCTTCATTTCCTGCACAGCGATGTAAGTCAACACTGAACTAACACTGTATGAAGCATTGTTAAATTAACTAATGTTTGAATTATTACCGCTTATAAAAGCTTGTAAAACATAAAAAAAATCCTAATCTTGCAATATTATCCCTAAATATGACAGTTCTGATAGTAGATTATCAATTTATTATGTGTCTGATTCATATTGTAATCATAACAACAGCAAAAACAATGATACTGCAAATGAAAAATAATAATAATAAAATAATATCACACACCTTTTGCAGAGGAAACAATAGTAGAACCATTAACTATTCCAATGCATTTAGTCAAATAAGCACTATTGTGTTTTACATGTTGTCTTTACTACAAATGTGTTATTTCTGGTCTGACACAGATAAGTTCAACCTGACTGAAGGTCAATGGACAAGATAAAGGACAACATTGTTCCTGAGTTTGAGGAGATCTGTGTTCAAATCCCAGTTTGTAATGAAATGTTGTTGTTTTCTTTTAATTTTTTTTTTTTCATAATGACAACAGCTCCTAGTGATACACAATTAATTCATGTAACTGCACTAAAGATTTATGTGTTGTCTGTCTATGTTTGTAAGGAAAACTGAGTTGAGAACATATTCCATGAGCACAGAAATATAATATTATTGACAAGACTACAGTATATGAACTATCGTTTTGGGAAACAGTTACATCACAGTTACGGCATGGGTCAAACTGTGTAAGCAACTAACATGGTTAGAAACTATGCTTTTGGAAAATTTCTTGAGTAGAAACTAATTCCTCAAAATGTATTACAAAAGTTCCTAATTCCTGCAGTACCTCAGTAAGTGCCTAGACTGAGAAGGATGAGGATGTAGTGGAGACATTCGGCTGCAAAACCCAGCGCAAACCTCTCGCGTTATCAGCTTTCTTTCGCTTTGTAACCGGAGACGCAAGGGGGCTAAACATTTATGCTGCTCGGTATCTTGGGGTCAAAACATAGCAAAATAACTCAAGGGGTTGCAAGGCAGACTGTCAGAGAGGCAGCCAGACACACTCCAAATAAATGGAAGTCAAAGTGACAGGACAAAAGGTTGCTTTACAAAGCGTTTGCTGTTTCAGGCATGTGTCTTTTGCTTAATTTATGGACTCGCTGTTTTAGGGCATTTTAGATTAGCCTGTGCTGGGGATATCTCATTCCACGTCTCACTGTGTGGGACTCATTAAAGCCGTGAACAAGCCGCCTCTGTCACCTTCTCATTGGCCTGAGATGCAATAATCTCCAATCAGGCGTTTTTGGAGCTATTTCCAAATGTAGGTATCATAAATTGGCATTGCATCAAGTTAATACACACAGTCTGTCTGGCAGCGCTGGCCTGCTGGAATGATTCATATCTGGTGTCTTTGAGAAAACACCATTAAAATATATTCTGGTAATGTCTCTGATGTTGACAAGAGAGTGGGCTGATGGTGTGGTTGAATGCGTGAATGCAAGCTTGTATTATTTTCAGTACGTGTTGGATCTATGGCAGCAATTATGCTTTCATTTCCACTCAGCTGCACTGCGTGTGTGGGACGAAGCATCAACCAAGTCATTAAGTTGGAGTTTGGACTAAGACGCGGCTGAGTTGTATGTGTTAGTTTGCGAGTGTTTTCCTGAGGTTTATGGTCTGCATTGGAGTAAGACACTTTGGCAAGGGAAGAGTATATTACTTGTCTGCGCGCATGTGTGTGATGGTGTTTGTGTTCTTGCAACTATATCTTCCTGAGGACCAATTTAGACCTGTCGTGAGAATATATTTAGGCTCTCAAACAGACTCTTTTAGGTAGATTAGCACTAGGTGTAGGTAAATATAGGGATAAGGAGTATAGCAAAACAAATCTTTCCCTATATGTGAGGTATATGTCACAGTATGTGCGTTTGTCAGCGATATGGTTTAAATACTAAAAATGCATTGCTCACACACAGTTGTATGCAAACCGATGAATCCGCACCTGACTATATGCCAATACTTTGAGTACTTATTTAACTGTGCTGCACCATTTGTGCATGCATGTATTTTTTACATCATTATGTACATGCAAATATCTGTTTTTGTGCTCGCACGCACATGTGTGCATGTCTCTGCGTGCGCCTGCACGTACAGCGTGTGCTCGTGTGTGTGTGTGTGTGTGTGTGTGTGTGTGTGTGTGTGTGTGTGTGTGTGTGTGTGTGTGTGTGTGTTAGTTAACCTCACTGAGGACGTGACCTGTGTGGGTAAGGACAGTGTTAAGGGAGGCGAATTGGGAGGAGGCCAGCCTTCTCATTAGCGGGGCAGATGTGAGGTCGCTCCGACCAGATTGCTAGCCACTTCCTTAAAAAAACAGTTTACCGATGGCCTGGCGTGAGACTTACACAGAGGGGAGCTGGGGTATGGAAATGTCCTGTGTTCCTGACATATTGTGAGTGGCCACAAGACCGGGGCGGTGAGGGGAGGGGGGGGTTTGAACCCACCTCACAGCCCCCACCCCACTCTACCACCGCACCCCCACCCTCCGTTCTTCACAACAACATCCTTGTACAAGAACGATGGTCAAAAATAACACGAGCGGAAAACTGCAATGAGCTGCTACTTTATCCCTCTTGGACCCCTCCTGAGCGATTAGCAATCCAAACGGGGAGAGAATGAAAGAGAGAGGGACAGGGAGGGAGTGAAGGTGGGCGAAGGAGAGAAGGACAGGCATGGAACCAATTTCACCACAATTTTCATCCCTTTAGAGGTGCTTGCTCATGAAATGACAAGGAGGCCATTAGCACAACAGATTAGGCAATTAAAGACTGAAGGCCAGAGCATAATCTCTTTTTTCTTATCCTTTCTCTAATGGCAAAGTCAAGATGGCCGCCATCTTTTGGGAGCATGTAAGGTAAGGCGATTTAAATGAGGGACGGCAAACTGGCTTTCAATGAAATATGAACATGCAGTGCTTTGCAGTTTTCAGGTATTAATTAATCATGTTTTGCACCACCTGTTCTTTAATATTACATTTACCAAAGAGGACATAGTTAGCCTTGGTGTTAAGATTTTAATGCGTTAGATTTAAGGCATTGTAGTGACCAGTAATTAAGTGCAACATCAATGAGTCACTGGGAAGTCGCTGTGGGCGCTGAGAGAAATGCCTTTTTTTTTGCGTGTGCATTATAACCACTCACTCAAGCCGAGCCGAGCGGGGCTGCTTTCTGATGGCGCTAATGGCTCTGCTTGTGTATGTGTGCGTGCAACGCCGGCTAGAATAGGTAGACAGGTCACACCGTCAGACAGGGAGCAAGTGCATGGAAAAGAGGGGTCAAGGGCGAATAAATCGCTCGGTCGCTCTTTTTGAGATGACAAACACGCGCCCCTGCCAGAAGGGAACCATTAAAAATAATTTACACAAGCTTTATGTTGGCTGAGCTCTTTTTGATGCAGTGTTTCCCCTGGCAATTATGGCTATGGCGCGGCTCCAGCCATATGGCCAGCCGGGCAGTGGGCCGTGAGGCTCAGGAATACCTAGGTGGTTAATTAAGAGCTGTTGCCAGGGCCATAGGAGGCCAGTTTCAGATCTTACACACCCCCATCACCACCGTCTCTGCTAACACTTCCTCCCAGAGCAGACCCTCCACTGTGACCTACTGTTGTCTCTACTCGCTCACAAGCAGCCGCCACTAGGGACAGGGAGAGGCCACCGGTAATTATTTGAGATAACATCCCCCTAGTTGAGGTGGGATGTGTGAGAGGAAAAAAAACTATGAGGTATGTTGTCTCTGTGTTTTTCTGTTTCTGAGTGTGTGTGTGTGTGTGTGTGTGTGTGTGTGTGGGTGCGCGCGCGCACAATGTGTGCCCATACTCTTGAGCATAAAGGTCAACATTTCCACTTTCCTTCTCAAGTGAGTGTAATGCTTCTTTAGAATGGAGGACAACGTAGCAGAGTTTTCATAAATACCTCATTCTGTATTCAGGTGTTTACTGTACTCAGCTCTCGGTCACCCAACCAATTTGAATAAACTATTCTCACTTGTCAGGCAGCACCTGCCTCACTGTGGTTGACAAGTAGATTTCTCAGAAACCAGAAAAAGAAAATGGAAATATAAAGCATTGGGGCTTTCCAAAAAAGATGAAAAATAACACTCTACCAAAAATAAATAACTAGAGGGGCACTTTGTAGAGTGCAGACTTCCACCAAGGCCATTGGGTGTGTGTGTGCGTGTGTGTGCGTGTGTGTGTGTGTGTGTGTGTGTGTGTGTGTGTGTGGAGGGCGGGGAGGACGGTTTCGTCGTTGGTCCATGCTCCACCCCCCTTTACCCAAGTTTGGTGAAATTCAGCCAGGTTTGTTTTTACATTCTGTAATTGTGTCAGCAATAAACGAGCGAGAAGGGCTCTCTCCATGTATTATTTTGTGAGTAATTCACAAAAATGAAAAAATGCAATGCAATCTGCAATGCCAGTGAAAGGATCGCACCCCTTTATTGGGCTCATGCCCATCCTTCCACAAAGTGTAGTGAAAATCAGTTCAGCTGTTGTTGTTTTTTGTTTTTTTTTATTAATCCTGCTGAATAAATGAACACTCAAACTGACGTGGGTGAAAACATAATTTCTTTGGTGTAGTTAATTATGCTTCATCTTTGTGTATAATCACACAACAGGCCTTCTGTACATATGAAGCCTAAAGAGCGAAGTGATAGCTGGTTGAAGTAGACGCCGCACCAAAGATGGAACGTCAGAATGAATGTATTACACTTTGATTGCAAAACGACGAGACGATGCGCGCAAAACAAGAATCCGATGTTTTTCACAACGACCAATTCACAGCTTTACGACTCGAGACAAAAACTATTTGAGTCTCATATCGCTTGTCTTTCATCATCTATTGACCTTATCACGTTATCGCGGTTTGTGTTGTCATAACATATAGCTTTGACCTTGGCTGAGGTCTTCACAAGCCTGCTGTCTAAACATATTGATATTCATAAAAGCACTATCACTCTATCAATCTGCTAGACAGAGATCTAATACAGTATAATGAAGCAATAATGAGGAATTTTCTCTTGTTAAAATGTCATTTATGTAATGAATAAAAGATGAAGGGTTCAGCTGTCTCTGCTTTGTTCTCAATCAGTCAGCTTTTTTTTTCCCCCCCTCCTTTTGCTCTGGCCTGTACACTAACAATGGCGTCATTGGCAGACATTGTCCCGATAATCAGCCAAAATTGCCTCATGTTTCCAGTGTATAAACGATCATTAGGATGTTGTTTTGTTCATTCGTTTCACCTCAGCCTCTCATTTGCAAACAGTGGCTGCAACGAAAACACTGACGGCTTCTAATCTAAATCCCTGATAGTTCAGACTGTCCTGATTGTGGCAGCATGGCAAGGCAAATACATTTGCCACTGTGTCTGTGTGTGTTTGTGCCCTCCTGTATATGAGTGTGTGTGTTTGTGTGTGTGTGTGTGTGTGTGCGCGTGCATGTGTGTGTGTGTGTGTGTGTGTCATGAACCCCCTGCTGACTCTCCACCTCATCTCCATATTTCTTTATGGGAAATGTAAATGGATACATGATTATCTTTACACGGACTCAAGCAGGAAATGGAATCCTACCCTTCACTGTGACTAAAGAAGAGAAGGAAATGTTATGGTACACATTATAAATGATTTATGCGTGTAGAGTATGGCATCTTTTTCCTTGATAACCTCTCCTGTGTGTTTTATGTGCTCGCTCTTCAACTGAGCTCCGGGGTCCCGGCGGTGCAGTGTTCTCTCTCTCTGTACCTCTCTAAACAATAAACAGCGTTATCTGTCTGCCTGTCTGCTTTTCCGTTTTCACTCGTTTACATTGACCTGCTATATCGTGGTAATAAATCCCAACGTGTGAAGGAAGGGTGATATACTTGATGCTGAATAATTGGTCATTTTGGTTGCAGGCTCCCCTGCTTCACATTATAGTGATAATGAAGGCCTGCTGAATATGGTGATAAGTGTGTGTGTGTCGGATATGAGTCACTGTGTGCATCTGTCATCTGTGTGCATGCCCGCCGCTCCGTGTGTACGTGTGTGTGTGTGTGTGTGTGGCGCGGAGGTGTCTCCTGAGTCAGGGATTATTGCTGATAGATTATTTCTTCAGCCCCCTCGTTATCACTGGATCAAACAGACATGTGACCCGCACTTCATCACTCCATTCATCCTCCTCTTAAACTGAGCTCTGGAGACCTACAGAGAAGGCTGCTGAAAATGTATATATAGGGCTGGATGGAGCCCAGGGGCCCATAATACTGCTGCCCTGGGACCCCTTTGCATAATTATGAACCACTGCTAGCGCTGTGTGTAGTGTAGTATTATGAATTTGGTTTTACAGCTGAGTAAACCCTATTTGAAAGTCAGACGTGTGCTTGACGTTAAATCACTTTTCAGTCATCTGGATCATCCTGTTCGCAGTGAGGTGAAAACGCTACGGGTTTTTTTTTTTTTTAAGAGAGATAGCTCTTTAAAATATTCCGCTCGCCTTTTCCATGCCGCTCTCGCCTCTCCTGTCCAGACTCGTGTTACAGTCCCTGTTATTATGTGATATTGTCGTCACCTGTCCTCATTACTAGTTGAAGGACAGGCCCTTTGATGCTCATTAGCTAGCGCTTGTGTGTCAGCGCTACAGACTAGTCTTGGTGGCGGTGGCGTGAGCGGCCGCCACGAGGAGCTGTGATGTCAACCAACCTGTGTATGCCTTGACGATGGTGACACCTAGCCTTTTGTCAGGGGCCCCTAACGAGGTCATCACTGTCCCCGAGACAGAGGTCACCATTACATTTGACCCCTGTCCCCTCCCCAAGCTGTAATGTCAACAACTCCTCCCGTCACCTGCCCAGCGGTGTCCCCGCGCCGCTCTCCCTCATTGGCTGGTGGCACGCTGAGCTGTCACCAAAGTGGGCAGTGTGTGTGGGAATCAAGGTCTGATGTCTTTTAATGAGACAGACGTAGAACCCCGCTAATGTCCCCGCCTTCGTTAGACAGGACCCAGCTGCAGCCTGTCAGCCCTCTTGTTAAGCCCAGCCCTGGTGGGACGGCCAGACAGGGCAGCGCTGCCGTCGCCCTGTCTGTCTGTCCGTCCGTCCGTCTGTCTGTCCGTCCGTCCGTGTGTCACTTGGTCAGCCTCTCTCCCCTTGGTGGACCTCAGTCTCCAGGGTGGACGGCGAGCTCTGTCTGCCTGATGGCATGGTACTTACAGTATGTCACGGCTGTAGTCTGTGCTGCTTTCCCTGGATCCTCGAAGGTGGTTGGCTAATGATCCACCAACAGGGCTTTGGGGCGCTCCACGGCATTTTGTCTCCTGATTAGAATGCAGCGACGGCCTTTGTCAACAGCAATGTCAGCCGCTGTAAGGACAAAGCATTGTTACTGGGAGCACAATTAAATCTGTTTCCTGCGAATCTGCCACCTGTGTTGACCAGGCAGTCGGGGATTGAGAATTTTTTTTTTTTCCTTACTCCCCACTCTGTGTTTTGTGTTTAGAATCTTTGTCCTTCTACCTGTGCATTTTATGCTATTATGCTATGTTATGATATATATGATGGAAATGTGTTTTTTTATGCTTCCTCATTGCTGTTAATCAAACAGTAGGAAAACATAATTTAAAATATAAATATGTGTTTTTTTCCTCGTGCAAATTGCTGCACAAAAGCCCTATGTTAAGTCACTGGAAAGAGAAACACCTACTACATTTGTGTTAGTTATGTTATTTTGTTGCAATGGCTATACATGTTCATGTAAATGTATAATAAAGGATGTATGATTTATATTTACATGTTTATATCAGATTTTGTAATTATCTATATACTGTTATTCATCTTTTGTAGACTTCCTCTGAAAGACCACAGTTATCTGTCTCATCAAGTACATAGTGACAAGTGAGCCAGAGCTAACCAGACCATTAAAAGCAACAACAGTCCCCGGGATATGGACTGGTCAGAAATTAATTGGCCCCATGGCTGTTTGAAAGCGCACAGAAAACAACTCCTTGGAGTGTATCAGGATTTCCCACATAAAATATGTCAATTTTCTCCGCTCAAGCCAGTCGAGCAATAATGACCCCGTGGTGCTGTAGAGTGGTGTGACAACACAAATGACACTACACTGTGTGCTAATGACATGGGATGTAGTCGGTGGGTAAACATGGCAATTAAACAACAGTCTCAGACTGAGTGGGGCACACATAGAACCTTCACAGGCCCCATTGTGTCTTTGTCTTAGCTCTCTCTCTTCCCCTTTCATTGGTTTCCTCTCTCGCTCGCTCTCTCGCTCTCCTTCTCTCTCTCTCTGCAAGACATTTGCATGCTAGAGGCATAATTGGCTGGTCTCATGGTGGTGGTGGCAGTATTCCTAGAATGAGGACATCTCAATGCACCTCACACGTCCTTACTGTCACAAGGCTCACTGCTGAAAGCCTTACTGACACAAACACAGCAACACAGAACGCACCCACAATGGCAGCCATGTCTGCTCCCACTCAAACTACACCCTGTGACAAGAAGGAGCTGAACTAAGCACATTTCTCTTCCCCCCTTGCAGTTTCCAAAGTTCAGAATTATCGTCAGCATGCAGGAGCTCTGCTGGAGAAGTTTTTTTTGTTTTTTTGTTGGGGTTTTTTTTTTTTTTTTTTTTTTTTGCTCTCTGAGAGGGGTGTGTGTGAGAGTTTGGAGGATGACAGCTTAGTGGTAGCAGTTTGCGGGAGGAAACTCATGTTGAGTTTGAATATGTAGGCACATTGGAACATGCTGTAACTTATAAGTGGCACATATTGTATGCATGACGGACTCAAATCAAAATGCTTGTTAACTGGAACTGGATCAGAAAAGGCACTGTAACATAATGTGGCCAGTTTGTTATTTCAACAGCACTCACTATTAATCTCCATCCATTATTACAAATACACATGCTCTTGCTTTTAAATGAATCATTGAGCAGATACCGAGCACGCATGGCTGCCCAAAGGTGACACTGCAATGTGCCACAATGGCCAAAACTTGCTCGTCACATTGATAAAGTACCCCTGCCAGAGCCTTTTTTCATTCACCCATGGAGCAATTAGCAATGCTGAGCAGTTTTGCAATTAACAGCCTCATAACTGTCACATGCCCCAATTTTAAATCAGCAGGAGTAATATCTGTTTTAGAGCAAAGTTTAATTACAAAGTAAAGCATTTGCATCACAGTGATTACCATTTTTAAATGACATTATTACTGTTTTCATTTTTTAAAATGTGACCCCCCCCCCCCCCCCCCCCCCCC
>CAAKHG010023171.1:0-10849 GCA_901007715.1 Dactylopterus volitans
CGATGCTGGATGATAAAGTGTAAACAAAAAAGCCTGAACGGGACCTGAATCCTGCATCAGTGTGAATGCGCTTCATGTATTCGAGACACACACACACACACACATGTTTACGTTTCTGTCCCTGTGAGGACCCTTACTGTCCCATGGCATTCCCTAATCCGTTGCTATACCCTTAACCATCACTACCCTTACCCTAAACTGGACCTAAATCCAGATCTAACCTCAGCGTCTGTAGCAACCCTTGAACGTCAGACTGCTTTTGGAAGGATTTGGCCGAAATGTCCCCACTCTCAAAAACCACAATGAAAAACTGATCCTGATGTACAGGAACATGCTCCCCCTGCCAATCATCTGGGCTCCCATTGGACCATTTGAGCCGAACAGTGAATTAACATATGCATCTGTTGAAAATGTATCAGTTCAGATAAAATTGTTCAACTGGTCGCACCACTGAGGCTCATCGAAAACTGGACGGTGCAACTGGATAAAGCCGTTGCATCCATGTCTGAGGCAGCGCTATATATAACTGTCGGTAAATATGTCATTTGGACTCTGGGAGACTAAGTCAGCATTAGTCTTCAGTGGTGCTGCACAGCAGTTGGTGCAGATTAGCTCGCTGTGTGACCAGACTCCAAACTGCTGACCGCCTCTCCTTGACTTCAAAAACCTTCAAGGAAGTTTGACATTGTCTAGCGTAGCGAACACGGCTGCGACATCGCTGTAAATCCCCAAAAATACGCCCAGCCATGAATAGTGGCACATATTCTCCTGAGATCCTCGGGGGAAAAAAGGGGGAAAAAAGTATCCTTAAGTAACTTTTTTTTTTTTGTGATTTCCTGCCTCTTTTGGAGCTAAGACGACGACTCACAATTTAGAACTTCATAAGAATATTTCTATTTCTACAGCATGTCCATTGTAGTGGGCAGCAGAACAATTGTACTGTAAAAAAAAAAAGCAACACTTCAGAATCCAATCCGTTTTCTAACAAAACTTTCTAAATTAAACATTTGGCCTGTATCTTTTGTTGAACTGCATAACAGAATCTCTTGCACAAGGCCGCCTTTTTTTTCTCTTTTTCTCTGCAGTCTGCATTTTGTCTCAGCATAAAAGCCATGTTCCCTTCATCCCACGCAAATAAAAAGGAGATATCGTCGAAAAGGCCGGGATGTCGTCTATTGAGCACATCAGGACTTCGCAGGGCAGCTCGAAGCAGTCAAAAGAAATAGACCAAAAACCAATGTCCACTATAAAGGACATACATGAATAGGCTGAGTCTCAGGAGGGTAAAAAAAAAAAAAAAAAATCTCATTCACAGACCAAAAGTGGACTTTTGATTGATTATGTCAACAGTATCAAAACAGATTGCAGGCGCTGATGTCAGTAAATCATCCCCGAGGATTGACGTTCGTATTGAACAATTTTGATGATGATGCTCGGTTCAAGGGCATGAAGGAGTTTGGCCTGCACATAAATTCAGCAATCACAAGGGCACGTCGGGCGTCCGTGTCCCGTTTGAATGTCGTCGCCGCGCCAGCGTCTCACTGTGATTTCAGTCTCTGGTTTCTTTAGTTTCTCTCTTGACTCGCGGGAGAGTGAGAACATATACTTGTAGAAAACAAAACACGGCCAGAGCAGTATAAATGCTCTTCCGCGGCGTGGAGAGCGCTGAGCCTTTTGTGAGTTGCAGTGCTCAGCAAGTTGTGTTAAGCTGCCTGATCTGGCCTCAATTCCACTTAAACAACACACCTGATGTTCCACCGAAACCTCTGCGAGAGCGGTGTTTGTGCCGGGGCGCAGTAATCCAATTGTGATTCCGTTTGTATTTCTCCTAAAAGCCCTCTCTCCTGTTATTCCGATCCACCGTTGAAGCTTCTGAATATTTTATGTGACCTCCGCGCCAATGCACGAAACCAGGGTTGCAGAAGAAAAGTCAGACCGGCGGGGAAAAAAATGCCTCCGTTATTTGGCACCTACAAATCCTCTTATTTCCTCAGTCAGCGGGCGGGCTCGTGTTTGGCCGGAGCTGCCCTTATCAGACATAATCAGCTGTGTTATTTGAGTCAGTCAAAACAAATTGGAAATTCCTCCCACTCTGTTTTGCAGCCACTTTTAGTGTCTATTAAATGAAGAGCTCTCCACTTCCTCTCGCAACACCACCTGCAATCTAAAGTAACCTCTCCTCCTCCTTCTTTTGTTTTTTTTTAGTCATTCTCCAACCATGTTCGCGTGGGAACACTTGTTCTCACTGCTGGGCTGAACAACACAGCGGCTCTTTGCAACGGCCGGCGCAGCTAAAGATCCAGAACATCCTGCGAGCCCCTTTAAAGACCCGCGGTCCGCTAATTTGTGACGCGCAAAGTGTTTAGCGCATCAGAGGTCACAAGGCGGCAACTTGTAATCAAGTAACTGTGAGGCGGACCTCTCATGAACGCTGCAGCTGGTGCACCACAAAGGATAAATGTCCCTGCGGTGTTTGTAGTTAACTCCGAGCAGAACGCTAACAGAATTCTCCCAACCCTGATATTGTGTGTTTTTTTTCCTTTAAGATGACAACAACCATGTATTGATTTAATAGCGACTGAGCAGCACAAAGCTTCGCATGTCCTCGGGGATGCAAGGCAGCGCGTCGGTTTTTCCTCTTTAGCAACACGATGTGATTGCACAGGCCGCCCCTGCGTCTGAGCCGCCGCCTCACGCACGCAGCACAGCCGTTAATCAGCAAGTAAAGTAATCACCCTACCAGAGATGAGCATTTGCAGTCTCACAGTGTTTAAAGCTTTATTCTTCGTGTGTGTGTGTGTGTGTGTGTATGTGCGTATTGGCATCCCGACTTCACCGCGCATGTCAGCTAGCTTCCGTCCTTGTCAGCGGTGCAGTTGCAGGCTGAGATCGCGCGGCGGAATGCAACAGCAAACATGGTTATCAGTGGAAACGACGCCCCAGTCAGCGATGACAAAGCTGTCTGCAGGACCAAGACGGAGTGTGTGTGTGTGCGCGCGTGCGTGTGTGTTGAGTGCTTGATGACAACACCGCAATGGATGGCTGCGATTGGACAGGGTGAAACAGACCCGCCGCCCTCCTCTATATAGTTCGCTTCGTTTAAGCACGGTTGCTGCATCCACTGATTTCTCTAGAGATCTTCCTCTGACGGTGAAGCAAAAAAAAAAAAAAAAAAAATTGTCTGACAGCGCTGGAAGGCAACATCTGCTCGCCTCTCACGCTGGTGTGCAGTAGTTAGAATGTGGAGAGGCAAACGCGGCGCTTTCCTCTAAGCGGTTCACGTCTTTTGCGGCCACAGGTGACAACGGCTCGTTCTGATGTTTATGACGCCTCAACTGAACTAAAAAAAAAAAATAAATAAAGTCGTTGCAAGGTTAAAGCCTCAGGTTTACTCTATCCCCGCTACCAATGCTGTAACTTTTCGGGGATCATCCAGGGCAGCTTGGTGCACAGGTGTGTTCGTGCGGCCTGGTGAGCGGAGAAGTGTTCTGGATGCTTCCAGAGAGGAGCAGCGGGGTCTGGGGGGTCCCGGCTGTCTGTATCGGAGATACGATCGAGCTCCTTTTCATGGTGCTTCCTCATTCATGTAAAGATTAAAGGAGTTCAGTGATTTTGAGGACCGTAACAACTGAGCCGAAGGCCGGACATCAGCTCGAGGCCGGGCTAATGATCCCCAGTTCTGCGTCTGCCGACTTTGATTCTTGCGAGTGCTTCTTCTTTTATTTTCTCTTTGTGATGCACTGCTGTTCCTCATTTATTTTTCTGCCTTTTTAAGGTTGGACATATATTAAATTTCTGTTTTCTTGATCATTTCACTTGGACCATGGGGGCCGTTTAAGGGATTTTTTTTTTTTTTTTTTTGCTTGTGTTGGAGCGAGTTTTGGACGAGACGTTTATTTCTCTGTGGATTAATTAATTTTCCCTTAAAAAGTGTTACGCCAGAATCCTTTCGAGTCTCCATTTTGTACATTCCTCTGTTTAAGGTGCTTTAAAGACACCCAACATCAAATCTCCTCATTAAACCGGATCATAGACAGACCACAGTAGCTCCCGATTCATGATTATAACTAAGCTTAAAACTTAAGCTGATTGTTATAACATGGAACCCAGCAGCAGCCAGAAGCATTAACAGCACAGATCTCACTATAGTTCATAATATCAAGTTGGAAAAAAAAATATGTAATTTAAAAATTTATAATATTAAGTTAGGTGTGCTCAAATATTATAGACTATATATTATGGACTATTACCGATTGTCTTCACTATAGAAATTTGAGCGAATCTAGTTATTTTTTTAACTGAAAATGAGTGGTGTAGTGTAAAGATGGGTGCAAAAAAATAAAGTTTAAAACAGTGTTTATGAATGCATACTAAGTAAGGTATGAGGTGAAAAATAATATTAGATGGTAACTATTTTTTTTTAAATTTTTGAGCATTTTGGGCTCAGTTCAATCACGGCTCAAATTTGACCTGCTAACACCAAAGATTTGAGCAGCTTTCCAGCACATTAGGAGGGTTAATAAGTTCACAATGACAATTCAAAGCAACACTCTTTTCTGCCGCCGTTTTGAGTAAAGGTTTAATAAAGCACAAATGGTGAGCTGCCTCTTTAGCCTTGACCGACTCGTGTCTTTTTTTTCAGGTCTGCTAACGGTGTCGAGCAGCATTTGTCTCTCCGGTAAGTAACTGGACGCCCAGGCGGTGGCGAGCGGTGAGTCGTCGACCCATCAGGTGGAGTCCCGGCTGCCAAAAACGCCTGTTTCACAACGTGGTGAATTGTCATCGGGAGAGCACAGGTGTTGAGTCATAATGACACCAGTGGCTCAGCTCCACTGCGGCGTCCCGCCAATCATAATGGCTTTCAGGGCTGCACCATCGAAGCTGAATGCAGCAAATAACACAATTAGTGGCTTTTCTTTGTTTTTTGTTTTGTTTTGTTTTTTTAGAACGGAGACCAATTGACTAGACCATATTTTTTTTATTCACTTAAGTCACATTACTAGTACTATTCACTGCCCTTTTGTGCACACAACTTGGAAAAGCCTTCGACATAAAACCTGAAGATATCGGGGGAATTTCTCCTTTGAACTGTTAATCTGGAACAGAAGAGTCTAATTGGAGCTAAAGCAGGCAAAGCTCTCGCAGCGCCGCCCCGGCCCGTTCTTATCCCGGTTAGTCAAACGCTGATGCTTTGTCGCCGCCGCCGTCCTCGTGTGGTCCCGACTCAGGAGGCTTGTGGAGATAGCAAAAAAAACTGTTGTGGCCCAGATCTGGCCGGCACCACACGCGTTCATCTGGCCCACATGCCGCGCGGAATGAGGATCCTGGGGCCGCCCGCCTCTGCCTGCCAGACGTGGACCGCAAATAGGTCATAGCAAAGCCGCACGTCAGCCAAAGAACCAGCGGAGCATCGCATGCGGGACGGGTTTGGGTTACACGTGGATTAGCCGTTTGTCGACGCTGCCGTAGCTTTTTGACAAAAAGTGGCCCACGTGTGATTTGGAATATTTGGGCCATTTGCTGTTTCGCATGCCGGCCACTTCAGGTTCACTTACATTTTGTCCTGGCCAGAGGAGGGACAGTAGCTGCAGATGAGTGCCAGAAGGCGCCCACATCTGCATGCTCTCTGGGTCTGTATGAAAAACTGTGGGTTCCATAGATTATGATGTGAAGCAGAACAGCAGCTCTAGTCACCGTGTCTGCTGCAACGCCCTCGCGACAAAAATGTATGTAATCGACGCAAAACCGCGATCGTTTCCCGAAATCTTACCTTATTTTTGTGCGTATACCTAACTCGACCTCAGTTATCGCATAAGAAGATGACAGAGTGTGAGTGTTTGTAATGCAATGCACTGTAATCTGAAAACATTGATCCCAGATTAAAAATTTGAGCTTTAAATATTATGTCATGGTTCAAAATGTATTTAAATACAGGATATATAAATCATTGCATTTCCTTATTTACTTATATTTTACACCATTTCAAAACTTTTTTTTTGGGAACCTGGCTTGTATATACTTTTTGTTTTTCGAGATATAGGTGTCAGACCTGACCATTGGCTACATTGCCCTAAAAATCCCAGAATTATGTTCTTAATTTGCACCATCAATCATCTTTTAGGACTCAGCATATCTCATTTCCTCTTGCCTCCAGCATTAGAACTCATTGTATTTTGGCTGAATGAGTATTCAGCAGTCTAGCAGTGTCTGGACTGTGAACCAGGTCATCGTGGTCTGCTGAAGGAGCCGCATATTTAACCCACTCGCTGGCCCTCCATCACTCACAGCTGGAATTCAAATGGAGTGAGACACATTTAACTGATGCAGATGCATGTCCGCCCCATATAAAATCCGGAGTACTTTGCAAAGTGCACGACTACTAGCTTGACGCTCCGCCATCAGATACAGTTATACTTAGATAATGCACACTGGTATCATGCCAGTCGGAAAGACAATGCCACAATCCTACTTTTAATGACTGTATGACCGAACAGGGACGGAGAGAACAGAACCTTATAAGAGGTGTAGAATAATAATTAACCTTCACAGCCATAAATCACGTAGTTTATCTCGTGGGTCAGACTTGGTTGCCAGGGAAAGAAAAAAAAAAAAAAGGTTGGCAGACCATGTTTCTGCCGACGGCACATATGTGTGTCTGATGTCAATTTTACAGCAGAAACACTTTGCGGCTGGAGAGTGGTGTTTTACTCAGGTCTGCAGTGGCAATTTCAAATAGCTTCAGCTCATCATTGCTCATACGACGGTTTGTTTAACAATCCTGTCGTATTCGTTTCGGCTCACACTCTCCTGATCATTTCATTCCATTCTAAATCCACAGTAATACATAAATTATCACCGAATGTTGTATTAGATTTTATTATCAACCAGTTAAATTTCCAACTTGCTCTCTCACAAGCGTTTTGGGCGATACAGTGAAGTCACCGCATGTTCTGTGGCGTATACATTCGGTTCCTGCTCTTGCTTGCATGTCTCTCACCAATGCAGCAGAGGATGGCGTTCGTGGAAGGTGTCGGCGCCCTTGAATGAGGGGCTTAACTGAGCTGAACCATGAACAAAGCCTCCAAAAAGTTTTATAAACCAGAGCTATGAGAAAGTTTTGAGGCTGAAACAATGCTGGAGTTTGATTTCTAAACAAGTGTGGTTCCTTTCGGGTACTCGATAGGTTGCCGTGGGGGTTGCCATGAAAGCCAAAAAGGGGCTTAAGATGCACGTGCACGTACAGGCGCGTGTGTGGGTCTGCTCAAGCACACCTGCGTGTCGTTGAGCAGACCCACACACACGTTGAGGTGTGGGAAAGGAGTGTAGAATTTCCAATGACCTGTCACTTTCGACCGGGAGCATCGAGGGTGTGTACGAGTTCCATAAAACATGCACATTTTGATGAAAATATTTCAAATTTGTTTTTTGCATTCAAATGCCATGTGTGAACCAGCACATTACTAAAAAGTGAAATGTACTGCACTTGTAAACTTGTAATCGCTCAGATTTGACCAACACATGAGGGTTAAGTTTCAGTTGAAAATCACGGACTGCGCTAAAATATTCGTTTTTGTCAAAGCAAACATCCGTGCCAACCAGTTGAAACATTTTATACCAATTAAAACAGTTTATCTAGAGATGATGGCATGAAATGTTTTCATTGGCTCACAAATTGGGCTGACTCCCTGCGTGTGTGTATGTAGTGTCATGATCATGACTTATTTACTCAGTGAGAGAGAGACCACTTATGATTATTGCATAAAATCTTTTAGTGTTTATGTATGTGTGTGCATGTGTGTGTGTGTGCGTGCGTGCGCGCATGTGTGTGTATGAGAGAGAGAGAGAGAGAGATTGAGACACGGAATGTGTGTACAAATGTGCAGCAGTGTTGCAGATTTCTGTGCCTTTTGTGTTTGAGGTGAAGGTCCTGCGCTTCACTGCATGCACACGCCCCGACGCACCCACCCACACACACACACACACACACACACACACACACGCAAACACGCAAACACACAAACACAGTGGAGGTCCATCAGGGAACATGTCTCGAGCTCAACCAAGCGTTCAGCTCTCCCAGTGACCTAGAAATGAATGACAAGCCAAACAAAAGGTAAACTCGCCCGCTCCTTCCCTTCGGGTTCACGAGTTCTGACATCAAGAAGAGTTTGCGAGAGAAACAGTGCAACATTAAAGAGCCGTGGGAACCGCTGAAGACACTGGACATGTTAATTAGTTTTAATCTAGACCTGATTCACCCCCACTGCCTCCCCCCCCACACAGCTGGTTTATTTCATGTTTTTGCAAACATGGATCTCGATATCCGACATGTTATTTAAACCAAATACGGCACAAAAATTCGAGCAGAGGAGGAAACAATCAGCCGGAGCCCATATGAAATCAGGACACACTTGTTTGATGTTACATGATGCATGTTCCTCACCAGGGTCGCTGAATGCACTGAGGACCGGGAGACACTAAATCGAGATGGAACCTGCTCTTTGTTGAGGAAAGTTGAATGTCCCCTTAATTGTCATGAGAAGTAGTGCTTACTGAATTGTATCCATAGCAACAAGAGTTATCAGGAGCACCAGAGAAGTAGGTGCAATACAGTATGGTGACTGCGGCTAATCCTCCCAATTTTAAACTTATAACTGCACAGGCTTTCATAACATTATTTTTTCTTTTGTCAGCGGAGTCACATCTTCACTGGTTTCTGTTTTCTGCATAAACATGATCAGCGTGTGAGTCCTAATCCGGTTATGTGCATTGTGCTCATCCGCATAGCGACACTGATGCACTGCGCACCAATTTTCAAGACGGTGAGGAAAGACGTATGGGTGTGCAAATTAAAGTCCTGATTTGACAATATTGTCAGTGAAACATTTTTGCTTTTTGGGGAGAAGAGAAGAATAGAAGCATCCAAAGATGCCTCAGAAATGATGACAACAATATTAGAGTGCCGCCATGTTTGGTCCAAAGCGGAAATTTATCCAAATATACTTTTGACTTACTGAGGGTCAACAGAACCTGTCTCGCGTTTTGAAATGTATCTCAAATCTACAAAATGGAGTTTTTACAAATCACTTTGGTAAATTAATTATATCTTGTGATGTGTCAGCTGCATGGTTGAGGTCTGTTTAGGTCGAGGAACAAAATGATAATGTTTTGGTTTTAAAATTCGTCAAAATTTGGCTTTTAGAAGTTCCTGGATTCACCAGTAACAAGGAGACAGCAGTCGTCTCTCTGGGCAAATTTAATGAAACTAGAATTACTGCCTAGTGACTATAAGATAAAATAAGATACACCTTTATTAGTCCCAGGGGAAATTTACAGTGTTGCAGCAGCAAGTGGACAGTAAAAACAGTGTCAATAGAAAAAAGAACAATGAGTAGTAATTAAGTACAAAGTAGTAATAAAAGTAATAAAGTGGCATGGTATTGAAGTAGTGATAATATACAGCAAATATAATATATTGCATAGTCCAATACACATTGCAAAGTTGGACTTAAAAACAGATCTAAATAGACCTCAATCATGAAATGACATTCCGCTAACATCCATGGATGTTCACATGATGCGAAGCGAAGACTTTAAATGAATTGTTTTGATGTAATAAAAGCAGAAAAAATGTCATCATTTCATTCTTCCATTCTCCGAGCCATTTGTCTCAACTGTTGCCATCGTCGGTGACTTATGCCCAAATACGTGACTGGCGATGTCACAGTGACCTTTGACCAGCGAACTCCGATCAGGTCATCCTCGAGCGCCAGTCCGCATTTGTGCCGCGCCAAAACAAATTCCCTCCCGGCGTTCCTGACGTATCGCCTGAACGAGAGAAGGCGACCTTGAAAACCTTGTATCGCAGTCATCCTCCGCCTGCGTGGTCCCACGAGCTGATGTTGCAGCCTCTCAGTAAATAACGATGTTTCTTCGCCCGCCACACGGTGTCATTTTCCAAAACTACCTGCCGGCACCCGCTGGGTGAAATCGTATGCGTGAGATCCGTGATGGGGAGTCGTCGTCTAACTGTGGTCCTCCGTCGCATTTAAGACTGAAGAAAGGCTTCCTGAAATAGAGTTTCCAGCCACACACAACTCCGCATCTCATGTCTGACCGAAATCCCTCTACAGCAGCTCTTCAGAAAGCGAAATATTTATCTTGTCTTTTCCGCAACGCTGAGGAGTAGTTGACTTGTGTCGCAAAATTATGTATTTATTCGCAACAAGTGGACACGTGTGAATGGGTTTTTTTTTTTTTTTGGGACCGGCGAGATCAAACTGCTGCCATTAAAATGTATGAGAGGGCAGGATGCTGCCGAGAGGAAGATGAGAAATGAATGGCTGGAGAGGCAGTAGACCGATTTATATAAGTGGGAGAGGAAGAATGCGAAAGCAGTCGAGAAGGAGGGAGATTACTGAGCACTTCCCAAAGGAGAGTCTGGATATGCTGAACCTTTAACAATCCTTAAAAATGAAATACCTCCAAATGCTGGAAATAGTGCGATGTTGGCTCATGGTGTCAAGCCACGTGTGTTTGTGTGCCACGTGTGCACATGAAGACTTCTCAGAAGGAAAAGTCAACGTGCTAAACACACACACACACACACACACACACATTAGACAGACAGACAGACAGACAGACAGACAGACAGACAGACAGACAGACAGACAGACAGACAGACAGACAGACAGACAGACAGACAGACAGACAGACAGACAGATAGATAGATAGATAGATAGATAGATAGATAGATAGATAGATAGATAGATAGATAGTCGTTCAAAGTTTGCACAGCTCACAGAGTGTCAAAGTTAAATCAGCGACAGGAGCATTGCGCGCCATTGTT